>JXSR01S029289.1:0-28159 GCA_000969725.1 Ophiothrix spiculata
ATTTCCATTAATCACATCACTAGTAAAAGGGTACAAGAAAAAGATTTGGTCCCCAGATTTGACCCAAGACTTTATGCTCCCCTCCCTAACAAATGTTTTGACACGTCGCTCTTCCATTGCTATAAAGGTAGTCATTTCCTGCCCACATATAAGCCCTCACTTCTCACAATATGTGCAACATATTTAGACCGAATTCATTTTAATATTTACCATGAGATTAACTTAAGTTTATTGCTCTCATTCTGTAATGAAGTGCAAGTTTCACCAAAATATCCATCAAAAAGTGTGACAAATATCATTAATATCTGTAAAAAAAGTGGTGCAAAATATGACAAAGCATCACTTATTCAGTGATATTTGTCATTCTCGTGCAATGAAAAAGACATCATTTATTCAGTGATATTTGTGTTTCTCGTTCGTTGAACTTCTGCAGGAGAATTATCTGAAATCTGATGCTTTCCTATTCATTATATGCAAAGAACATTTGCTTAAGAGGCAAGTAGTACAAACCTACTTTATAATTAAAAGGGCATATAAACCTACATCAGCTTCACACTCCAGGGGAAGGGGGGGGGAACAAACTTATATAATCTCTACAAGCTTTAATGGTTTGTCAAACTTCACTAAATATTGAGTGTATATGTGGCGAGGGGTTGAAATAGTGGATCTGACTGAGAATCAACACTTTTAGTATTAAATGCAAACCCAAAGTGTATGGATGAATATCGGGGGACGGGAGGGGGTGGAGCAAATCCGTTTGTCTGGCCATTTTATGATTACATTACTTCTAAATCTGTGAGTGAAATTGTGTTTGATAAATGTTACCTGTTCAAGCCCACATCTGTGCACAAGATATTTAGTCACTCTTAAACAAATTGCATTTAATTAAAAAAACATCCCAAAAGGGCACTTTTTAACTAATTTTTTAATTGAAGCTTTCTTCTTTTTCTTCATTCGTCTTTATATCTACATCTTCACTGAAAAAGGACCCTGTCTTTGGTGATACATGCTGTATCATGAATTCACCCTCAGGTCCCCAATCAAATAAAATCCATCCCCTAACTTGTCACCACATTTACTCTTTAATTGCGCACACAGTTTAACAAACCAGCCAAATGCACACAAGGTATTCATAGGAGAGTCTTTTGACTTATGAAATTCAGATGCCTGCCACTATGACTGATTCATAGCGATGTCCCCGGTTTTGAGTTACATCAACGACAATTAAAAGATAAAAACCCACAGCGGACCATGTGAATCTTGTCAACAGTGACACCGACAGTGTGCACTTGGTTTTATATGACCATCCCAATGGGGATTAGGAACAGGTCGATTACGCACAGTCTGGCTTACGGGAGGCTTTAGCTCATCACTTGAAATTCCGATGGTATAGAGGCGGTATCTCTGGTTACGAAAAGATAAAATATTTAAAAATGAAGAGCACACAAGCTTAGAAATTAAAACAACAGATAATTAGTGCATATTGGATATATGACAACAAACCATGTCTGGGGATGGGCATTTTGATAACTCTTGAGAATTTTGCTCTTTATCAGCGAAAAGCAACCTACTTTTGAGCCCAGACAAGGTATATTGTTACAAATTGGGGTATGCATTATCAATGATGACTCAAGACAATCCCTCATTCAATTTACAGCAATTAAGATACTAACCAGGTTTTTTTTTCGGTACAAAAGGGCAAAGACATGTCTGATTGGCCATTATATTACTTGTCCACTTTGTATTTGGGGCCCCAGATTTTCAAAAAAAAAAGTGCTCTTGGCTAGTAAAAGATTTTGAATTCTGACATTAGACAATGTTGGTTAATTTCAATGTTGGCAGCCTGATTGAGGAATTCTCTATCATCACAATGGTGATTCTGATAGGGGTCCTGATTTGGAAGTTTTATTTGATGAATATGACATACTGTGTTTAAAAATGTATTTATCTTTACCAAAAGAGAAACTTGTACTTTTTACTGCAAATAATCAATACCCCTGGTTTACTCTTTACTGTTTTCTATTTTTTTAAATACAGTTTGCAGTTTTACCATAGATTTACAGGGAAGATACAAGGCATTCCGCCATTTTTATTACAGCATGGAGACAAAATTGGGGGTATTCGGGTGTTTGCCGATAGCTTGCCGATGATGCATCGCACCTTGTCATACTGCGTGAATATTGAAACACGCACACACGCTTTGCGTGCAGGTTGGCGTATCATTCGCGTAAAGTATTATTTGCGCAGGTTGTCTCTACGCGTAACTAAGTCTCGGCCCTCGGAGTTAATTTTGCTGGGAACCGAGTTGGACCCGAATACCCCCAATTTGAGCTCCATGGCTGACAACGCCATTACACAGGCTGGTATACAAAGCCTGGTATCTGCCCTGTAAATCTATGGGTTTTACAGTATAAATTAGAATCTTAAAAATACAGAGTAGATTTCTGAAAGGTTACTGAAAAAACTCCACATAACCTATTTAACACTATATATGGCATTGTTCAGCAAGCAAACTGATATAGAAGAAAAAGACACAATTTAATTTTCTTGCTATTAGAGTTAGGACTCGTTTTATGATTCAAAATCTCTCCAAAAATGTTTCATTATACTTTTTTGCAAGGCTTTGGAATAGGTTTTGTCTTTTTAAAAATATTTAAAGAACTATTTATAATTGAAATATATAAAAATAAAACAAACTAAAAATGGAAACACAAAGGACAAGAAACATCATTTTTTACTTTACCTACTTCTATGTACCAATGAAATAGTATTTATGTGGGTTGCACTGGCAAAATGAGCGGAAAGTCTCGAATTACGATTTTGAATAAATGGCTTCTAAAGTAAAAGTATGGTGAAAAGGTCGAATTTCATTTTTTTACATAAAACACATCTATGGATAAGTTTTTAACTATAACTTGAGTTTTGAAGGTCAATTAGGCTGAGAAGTGCAATTAATCATGGTTAATTGATCACATTTTGCTATTATACACTATAATAACAAAATTTTAAAATCATTTTGCAGCTAATTTTTGTTGCAAGATTTTCAGTGGACTGCCTTTGTTTTTGTTATCTAAATGGAGAATGGAGAAAGAAAGTGTGACATATTATATATCATTCGAAAGCTTAGATTATAGAGGAAATATGTCATAAACTCATGAAATTCATGACTTTCCACTCATTTTGCCAGAGCACCCCTCATATGGTTGCAGTTAGGTAATAAGAATCTAGCTGTGTAAGCAAATGTTACAATCTAGTGAAATTCAGAACATTAAAACCAAAATTCTTATTTTTTTCCTTAAAATCCCTGATGTTTACAACAACCTGCATAATTAAAAAACAACATGCTTTTTAAAAGACAAATACCTCAGCACACAATTTTTTGCAGCTTTAAACACACAATGCATGATAATGAATAAAACACATTTTAAACAGTAATGAATATATTCATGTGAATTTACATTATTTTTTGGTAAAACATACATATTTCATATACAATTTTCTTTAGAATGCTCTGTACAGCAATTAAAATGTCCCGGGGGAGCACTGCCATTGTAAGGTGGACACCATGCTCATACAAGACCTTTCAAAATGAACCCTAAACAAGTAATTATTCTTCGTTCATGCTATACTCTGAACAAGTATTTTGTCGTGATTTTCCCACCTTCAACAAGTATATTGAAATCAAGTCTCAAAAACATACCCTATTCAAGTAAGCCTTCTTGGCTACATATTGCCCTTTTAAAAACACGTAGCTCATAATACAATAACACAGTTAGATGAAACTAAAAACGTCATCAGCCAATTGTTCTTGTTTGATTGAAAATGGGATTTTTAGGAAAGGTTTTTACTTTCATACCCTTATAACAAGTACCAAGCTTTTGTAAACTATACCCTATTTCCAGATTTTTACTATTTTGACAGCCTTTCCTGTGTACTCTTGAGTACATCGCCCGTTGGTATAAAAAAACCCTTTTTACTTGTTTTTATTGTACGCGCATGGTGTCCTCCTTATAATGACAGTACCTCCCGGGTAAAATAGGCCCTCCTGCCATCTCACTTACAGCAGAGATGACAAAAGAGCCATTTTGTTAACATTTGAAATGTTACCAATAATTATTTTCTTACATTTTGCAATTAGCTGGTACTATGTTTGCTTTTCGCTCTATACAACCCCTGATGATCCATAATCTATAAACATGATAATTATCTCTACTCTATTAACTACATATAAATTCACATCATAACGAGCCTATGACATCAAAACTTGTCGGTCTATTTAAATTGCCCCTACTTCCTGACATTCCCGGCGAGACTGGATAATCTCCATTACGATGTTTTCTTTTCTCCGCATGAGATTTGACAGTGTTCTCGGAGCCACTTGATTGAGTACTATGGCTTGAAGGGGATTTAGTCATTTTGCTTAATTCGTTTGCGTTTGTATCATCCAAGATGTTCCCTAGACTATGACGCTTTAACGATTTCTCATTCGTCCCATTTCGTCGACCATTTGGTGAATCAAAGTTATTGTTATGTCCCTGGGAGACTGATGATCGTGGAGAATTGAAACCACTATCTCCCGTTGAGCTACATAAACTTTCCAATCTCTGATGAGCCACGACTCGTGTTTCTGGGATAGTTTCATGCGATGGAGTAGTGGGCAAGGATCGTGATCCCTTATCAGATCCACTACTGCTACCAGATTTCTGTTGATTAAATCTTAACAAAGAGGACTCACCGTTATGAGAACAAGGAGAGCTGTGATTACTATGCGAGGAACGCCCATTAGGGGAATGCTGTTGCTTCTGGAATTCGGGATAAGCGGAAAACACCTTGTTATGTGCTTGTGTTTGACTCGGAGTAATCGTCCCTGAGGGCGATGAATTATGATTCATTTCATTTCGTATGAGATCATCAATCTCATCTTCATTGTAAAATTCATCTCCATCACCAGCAAGAGGAGCTCGTTTAGGACTACTTAAGTTATCTTTTCTATTGTTCCCTGCAGAATTAAAACCATTATGTTCGGGGAATGACTGACTTGGTGATATCCCTTGAGGGCGCTCTCTCACTTGACTTGAATTATCCACTTGCCTGGAAGGACTAGCTTGTTTGCGTGCATTGAATGTTTCATTTATATGCCTACTGGTTGCAACAAATCTGCGCACTATACTCGGAGCGCTGATACTTTCGGTATCGGATTCCGAAGGCAACGCACAAAATTGACCATTTGGTGAATTAGGTGAGTTGGGATCGGCGCCAATAGCAATTGTTGAACTAGAGTGCATATGAGGTAAATCTAGACCGGGTGGTAGAGTGCTCAATTGTTCAGCGCACTGTGATTCACATTCTGAATCTGTAATTCCCTGAAACGGTTTCACATGTTGAGGCTTACTATCACGTAAAGTTGAGAAATAATGCTTGATTTTATCACTATGTAAACTCAACACTTTTTTTTTTGGCGGTTTAGTTTGATCAGCCACCGCTTTAGTTCTAAATTTTCCATCGACTGTGTTCGTCGGCCGTACAAATTCTGCCTCGCTTTCAGGCATAGATTCTTCGGCTGCAGCTTTGTATTTTTGTTGTAAGCTCTGCGCCGTATTGGTTAATTTCCCGTGATCTACTTTATACTGTTGCGTACTGCGTGTTTTGCTATCTTTCGGTAGCGGCCCGTTTTGTTTCTTCTTTTCCACTTTCACCACTGCAGTATTACCGGCACCTTCGATGATTCTTTCTTTGCTGCTGACATTGTTGCCAACAGCGTTTCCGTTCAAAGCTACTTTCAGTGGGGATTGTTCTTGCCAGTGTGCTACATTAAAAAATGGATCGTGAACATCTGACGGCGGAAATTGAGCTGAAAATGTCTGCAAATTATTTGCACCTTGTTTAGCAGCATTGGCCTTCATAAATGCTGCTTTCTTTGCTGATTTCCCTAGTAATTTACCAAAGCATGATGGTTTTGCTTCTGAATCCGAAGTCAGATAACCCGTATCAACATCCATTTTGACTCTCATTGAACTTGTCCTGTCAAAAGTGTTTTTCTTCAACGGACTACCGCCACGCTTTTCTCTCATAGACAAACTGCGACCAAAAGCATTGTTTTGTGTTGCGGTATGTTCTGGAGTATTCTGCGGAGATTGTCCGACAGACGTTGGCTCGCGCTCATAAATTGTCTGCATCCCATTAGCATTCGTGTTCGGATTTGGAAAAAATGACGTCGGTCTAGTGGGTGCTGCTACAGCCATATACGGTATATTAAGATTAGTCATACTTCTTAAAGTCTGAGTACCAATATCAACCATAAAGGTTGGTAGAGAGTGCTTTGTGATTTGTCCATCTTTATACATTAAATAGGCCCGTTCTTCCGGAGGTTTCTTGAGACGATAATTATATTCTGTCCCGCTGTCATTATCATCTTCACTATTTGGGGTAAGTTGCTCCACTCCGATGATGAAATAACCCTGCCCGCTGTGCTCCAGCTTCTTCTCGTTCAGTAGATGGGAGAGCGATTTGTGAATAATCTCAGGGCTTGGGATGGGCATCTTGTTGTAGCATTCGCCGAGTTTGGCTCGTATGGTATCTTGGGTGGCCATGAGTTTGCGTTTATTCATCTCGGAGACGATAAGGCAGAGCACTTCTGTGAGGGGAATGAACTGTGCCTGCTGGATCGGTGAGATCTCTATGCCATTCACATCACCTGTGAAAGATAAAAAAGGAGAAACAATTAGCTAATAAGTTAAAGAATCTTGGGAAGGGTTAAGTAGATATAAAAATCTTGGGAAGGGTTAAGTAGATATAAAACTCTACAAGATTTATCAAACAAATAGGTGAAGTAGGTTGAATATTTCACAAATACACCTGTGATGAGTGACATATTTAGGGCATTGCCATTTACTGAGATGTGTGCATAAGCTTAGCCTATATCAAGAAATTGTAAAAACAGGCTCAGCTGAACTAAACATGTATATTCAATATTTTGTGAAAAAGGTTGAAAGTTGAGTAAGATAGCATGACAATAAAGTTCATTTCCTAGACCAAAGGTTCTCATCTAGTTCCTATAATGCACCACATAAATCAGAAAATCTTAGGTAAACCACCAAACATGGTTATCATGAATACAATTTTGAAATTTGTGTAGTTATTTCTCTTAATGCATTTGTCATTTTTTTTTCAGCTGCAACAACAACACCAGCGAACAACACTATACTATGACAATACCATTACTCCCAACACAATTGTTAATTGCATTCTAACAAATGTAAACTTTATTTCTAAAAAGCAAAATACTAAATGTTACACATTTGTTTATTTCATTTGCTAGATCCTAAATAATGTGATTAAATCCTATAGATACATTTAGATTTATATATTTGTGGCTAGTGTTAAAAAGCAACCATACCCCTCCACGCATCCCCACCCACCCCATTTGTTTGATTACGAATCTAAAATTAAAAAAATGTCACCTTGCTCTTATTTGAGATACAGCTATTTCAATTCAAAAAGGACATGTTTTCTCAAAATCCATTGATTTTTTAATTTTCACATTTATTAAATAATTTTTTAGTTCTTCAAAATTCTGAAATAAAAAAATATGGTCATCGAGTTAATTTTCACGAAAAATGACAAAAATGAGGATTTTAGTAAAGCGTGCGTACAATGTACATTTAAAAATGTGTATGCAAAATGGGTGTCTACAATTGCTTTGAATTTATTATATTTTATTATATATATGAAACAAATTGTCATCTCGTAGTCACAAGCAACTTCTCCTAAGGGGAAACCCCTTACTGCTGGCTAAAATATCATTTGAAATGTAAATACAGATGCCATCTTCTGGACGAGTTAGCTGAAATGACAAGTCCAATATTAGCTGGGCACATCTGCAATGCACACTTGATATTGGATTACTGGATTAAATACATTTAATCAGTTCCGGAGATAGAATAATATTTTGCCACTGAGTTAGATTAAATTAATATGTACATATAGCAGGGTATATAGGACACCCTTTGAGGATATTTGGTATATACAGCTTTCATCAACAAAGGTATTTCCACTTTTCAAATTATATAGCATAGGTATTATCTTCAAAATTGTACAGGCTTCTGATATTCAAAATACAACCAAGGGTTTGCTTAGACCTTAAACACCCGAGAAAAATAACTACAAATAATTTGAATTTCTTTTTGGAATGGAAATATTTATTTTGTTTTGGTTTTGCCATTATTTTAAATTTCATACAGATGAAAAATGTGAACATTTTTATCTTTTTCTTTTCACCAGGCTTGTTTTTTTTAATTATTTGTATCCTGATGTAAAGAAGAAGTTGAAAAATGTTGTCTTTTGTGATTTTTTCCTTTTATACAAGTATCAAATACAATTTCCCAAATGCAATGTTAAGCCATTCCTTATTCAAAAATCACACCCTTGCTATGTCTAATGTTGTAAAAAATGTGTGGTTTTTTAAGATGAGTTTCAAATGTCTTTTAAGAAAAAGATTTAAAAATGTTGAAGTTCTTTTCAACTAGACAGTGATCCATTTAAAGGAACAAATAGGTATGTTTTTGCATGGTCACAGAATCTCATTAAAAGCATATTCTAAATAGAGGAAAATGTGTAAAGATCAACATGAAAATCCTGATTAAAGTTTGTCAAAAAGCATGGAAAGATACTATTTCAAACTGACATTACCTATAATTTACTTATTTTTTATATATAAATATTTCTTTTAATCAGAATTAATCAAAACTAACAATAAATACATTTTGTAATTAGAAACACCACACTTTATATTTGTTTATTCCAAGACAGATCTAGGCCAAATCATAACCTGTAATTGGTCCCAAAATACTTTTTAGGTGCATTAATTTGATAAACATGCAGGCTTTTTACTTTTGGAAAACTAATTCCATTTTGAAATGTACGGTTTTTGGCATTTTTTGCCAAAATTGACATTTTACTTTTAATACAAAATTGACTACAAATCCCACCCAGATAAAGAGATAAGTTTTCATTTCATTTTCAGTCATAATACAAATACCTGCCACCCTACTTTCAATTCCAATTCTCATTTAAACCCACAAGTCCCTACATCCGTCACACGCTCCTTGCTCACAATCCTGAAAATATTCCACAGCAAGTCGCACTTTAACTGGATGCTCCCTGCTGCCTAAGGCTAGTATTTTCTGGTATTTGCCAAATGAATTGCGAATCATTAGATATTTTTCCATTTTCTTCAACTATCAGAAATACAGATGATGAGATTATTTGACAATAAGTTTATTAATGATTATCATTAAATAATTGTTAATTAAGTTGACACACTTCTTTTATTAACACACTTGCCTCATCACTTCTGTACTAAAATAGCAAGATCTGAATTTGTACTTGACATTTAAGAACACAATTTGTAATTATAAAAATAGAACATCCTTCCTTTTTCTGGCATTGTTTGGGATTTAATCACTCACAGTCTTCCTCTACTGTCTTCTTTAGTTATATCTAAATATCATTGCATATGTGTGATTATTCACTGTATCTATGAGTTTTATATTTTATTGTATATTTAAAAAAATAGTCTCTAGCATTGTTATGAATATAATGTTACACGATCTAACAAAATCATAAATTGATGTCGAAGGCCCCATTAAGTTAAAGTGTGCGCACAACACGCTTGACCGGGAGTGGCTGTGTGCATCATACATCGTGCGTGCAATGTACGAACGCCTTTTGACTACCACGCTTTTATAAGGAAAACATACTTACACGTACGATACACACACAGTGTCCGTACGTGCTAGGATCATTGTCCGCAAGGCAAATGGCCTTGGGAAAATGAAAAAAACGTACGTTGTGCACAAAAATAGCTATCGAGCATGTGTGGACCGTACTGATGTTTAATCGGTAGTCTGAACGAAGCCAGCACAAAGAGAAAGTTCCTCATGCTCTAAAACTGCTGTGTCGTGTCTGCATGATCTAAAATTTGTATGATGTTGGTACCTACAACGTACAGGATGCACAATTTTGCCTACGTTTTTGCAAACAGACAGCATTTATAATTGGTAATTGTTACCACCGCTTTACTGCTGACTAAATATTATTTGAAATGTAAATACAGATGCCATCTTCTGCGCGAGTTAGCTGAAGTGGCAAGTCCAATATTAGCTGGGCACATCTGCAATGCACACTTGATATTGGATTACAGGATTATATACATCTAATCAGTTATGGAGATGTTCCATAGTGAGGGACCTGCAACTGAAAAGGATTTTTCACCAGCACAAATCCTAGTGGAGGGAACTAAGAGCAGAGACCTATCAGTTGCAGACCGCGTAACCGGACCAAGAGGTAATGATCTGTGAGCAAGCAGATCAGCCAGATATTCAGGACCAGAGTTATTTAAACACTTGTACACATAAAGACATATTTTAAATTTAATCCGTTTTGTGATTGGTAGCCAGTGAAGTGTTTGCATAAATGGGAGAGGACTGTCCAGTCTGGAAGCTGAGAAGATTAGTTTTGCTGCACAGTGTTGTAGAGACTGAAGGCGATTGAGGTCATGTACAAATATGACTTTTATATTTTTTATTATTTGTAGCCTGATAGAAAGAAAAGGCTGAAAATGTTTTTTTTTTTGTAATTTTGGTTAAAATGTTCCTTTTATTTACCTTAAACAAATATCACATTAAATTTCAAAAATGTAATGTTTAGTCATCCCTTATTCAAAAATCAACCTTCCTATGTGTAATGTTTGAAAAAATATGTTTCAAATAGGTATGAGAGTCTTGCTTAATGGTCCAAATCTGTCTTAAGTGTTGAAATTATT
Organism: Ophiothrix spiculata; assembly: GCA_000969725.1. NCBI lineage: Eukaryota > Metazoa > Echinodermata > Ophiuroidea > Amphilepidida > Ophiotrichidae > Ophiothrix > Ophiothrix spiculata. Next base: position 10,823 of record JXSR01S029289.1, read on the forward strand.
TTCAATAGACAGTGATCCATTTCAAGAAACAAATATGTATGATTTGTGTGGTCATAAAAGTTCATTAAAAGTATATCCTCAATAGAGGAAAATGTCTAAAAATCAAAACGAAAAGCCTGATTAAAGTTGGTCAAAAAGCATGCAGTGGGAAGAGATTATTTCAAACTGCCATTACCCTTGTGGTGATATAAATAGTGTTTTAAATTCCTTGATTGTGTGTAAGTTTTTGTTGTCCGGATTTATTCATATAATTATTTTTATATATAAATATTTCTTTTAATCAGAATTAATCAAAACTAAACCCTGCCCGCTGTGCTCCAGCTTCTTCTCGTTCAGTAGATGGGAGAGCGATTTGTGAATAATCTCAGGGCTTGGGATGGGCATCTTGTTGTAGTTTAGGTGCATTAATTTGGTAAATGTGCAGGCTTTTTTTACCTTTAGAAAAAATAAGTCCATCTTGAAATGAGCAATCATGCTTTACTTTTCATACAAAATTGACTACAAATCCCACCCAGATAAAGAGATAAGTTTTCATTTCATTTTCAGTCATAATACAAATACCCGCCATCCTACTTTCAATTTCAATTCTCATTTAAACCCACAAGTCCCTACATCCGTCACACGCTCCTTGCTCACAATCCTGAAAATATTCCACAGCAAGTCGCACTTTAACTGGATGATCCCTGCCGCCTAAGGCTAGTATTTTCTGGTATTTGCCAAATGAATTGTGAATCATTAGATATCGGCATTCAATTACCGCACCGTGTGCCCGTGATGGCGACAAGTATTATGTTGTAAGAAGCTCGGGGTAAAGAATCGGTATTGATCACGCAGGTGTTTCTGTGTGCTGTATAGTGAAGACGGGCTTCCTCAGGGAAGTTAACATTTTGGGTACAAAACCGACTTTGTAAATAATGTCATTATGTAACATTGATACGATTGCAACCAGTAATAGTGTTGACATTTATATTTATATATCTATCAATCAGAAAATTCATCACAATACCCTAAATGAAAAGAAGATACCACGACCTTCCCATCATGCCTTGCTTCCAATAGGATATTTTGTACAGGTTATCATTATCATAAATAGCTTTAGTACTAAAACATTGGGATGAAGTATGCAAAATTTGCAATCTTTCATTACAAAAGCTATTCATGAAAACCCGTACAATATCCCATTGGAATCAAAGCATGATAGGAAGGTCCTGATGTCCCTTTTCCCTAGATGTAAATACAAAATTGCAGTAGTTCTTAAACATACTTCACCATTGTGCAATCATCTGACCCTATCTATTCTGACAAACCACAAGTCCTTAGTCTTGCATAGCTTAGGAGTTCTGGGGTACAATACCAAGGCAATTTTGCGGGGACCACTTGCTAGAGTGTTGGCTCGCTAGTCAACAGCTCCCAAGTCCGAATTGTAATAGAGGCTTGCCAGTCCAAAATTTTGAAAACATTTAGCTTGCATATTTGAAATAGAAAAATATTTAAAAACAGCTTACTAGTTTGAATAGTCGTGAATATTTAAAAACAGCTTACTAGTTTGAATAGTCGTGAATATTTAAAAACAGCTTACTAGTCCGAATAGAATATTTAAAAACAGCTTACTAGTCTGAATAGAATATTTAAAAACAGCTTACTAGTCCGAATAGAAAAAGTTCTCTTTTTCATGTTTTTGACATGAAATCACTTATGACATCATTCAAGGTGTGTTTGTACTTTGTTTGGTATTCATACACTCCGCGTGTGCTGCGCGTGTCACCTAGCCAATCAGAACGCAAGAATATAAAGTGCGCGGAGTGCAGTGGATTTTCACAATGCACTGCGCTTGTTGCGTTCCGGTTTGCGTGGCGGGCGTTTAGTGCGTGTGAATGTTTCATTGTTTTTGTCGGGTGATAATTTATTTGTTTAGAGAAGTGTTGGATTTTGATGGGCATATTAAAGGCCTTATTTCTTTTCACAAAAGATACAATATTATTTTTCTGTCGCGTATGAATTAGATTAATAATATAGGTAAATTTTGACTGCTGTCCAATGCACTCGGCCCCTACGGGCCTCGTGAATTGGACGCATCAAAATTGACTGCGCGTGCATTGATTTTGTCTCATTTCACTCGCTTATGAAATGCGCATTTATTAACCTATAATTAATTGACTCGGGAGGGTCAAAACTATCTACACTAGTACTAGTACCATACACTTCATGTTTCCTTTTACTGGTTTATGAAATCTGGGGGCAGCAGAATCCGCCCATCCATCCTCGAGATCTCGGAAACATGATAAGTAAAGTAAATTTGTCAACAAATCTGCAAGCTATGTGTATCAAGAAAGTTATCATAGTGTCCTTACATTATCATCTCAGGTATCACTTGACCTGTCCATCAGCTACATGATTATCAGGTACTGTCCGATACCATTTCATTTCTAATCTTCCTAATGTCTTTAACGGCTTCAAAATGCAGTAACCACTTTCAAACTGACCTGACGAATCACTAGTTTTCTCTAGTTGCTAGTTACTTGTTCATTACATGCTACTATACTATTAATCTCCACATTACCTTGTGAAGATAAATAATGGATAGTTACTATTTTCTACTAGTTGCTTGTTACTTTTTAGACATGTCTTGCTAATATTTTCCCTATATTATCTTCTGACGAGAGTCACTGAATTTACTATTTTTGTCTGGTTGCAAAGTAGCAAGAAATATTTTTTTGTTCAGAATATGCTACTAATTATCTCCACATTATCTTGTGAGGATAAATCATGGATAGTTACTATTTTCTACTAGTTGCTAGTTATTTTAAAGAATATCTTGCTAATATTATCTTCCAAAGACAGTCACGAAAAGTGACTATTTTCCTCTAGTTTCAAGGTAGTATTAAAGGATGTTGCTAAAATTATCTTCTGGAGATAGTCATGACTTCTTTAGCTGTGAGTCTACCTCATCTGCACACTACTTTATAGGTTTTATGATATAGTCAGACATTCTCTTGGAAATTCATTGACTAGCAGTTATAAATATTTCCAACATTAATTTATGATTCTATTGAATATCAAAAATATTTGGAAGTTTCTATATACCATTATTTACACGAGATTATGTAAAAAGTATCACTGGTATCCATATTCAGAAAATCTACTATCTGCCATTGTTTACTATTCCAACATTTACCAGCTGATTTTTAACAACAAAATGTACTTTGAATATTCAATATCACTTCTAAAGCAAACTATTTGTTGGATATAAAACATCCATACTTTGATCCATAAAGAGTTTTGAACAATGCTACCCCATTTAAGATATAGAAAATGTGCAACATATGTTACATTTTTTCAAAAACCTCCCATATCCAGTACACATTACGTTTTCTAGAACAAGTTTGCCCACACAGTACCCTGGGACACTAAAACAAGGTCTTCACTTTACTACTCAGCTAAGTGTCGCTAGATGTAAATTCACTTGTGCGCTTTGAATATCTTAGGTATCCAATATCATTGAACTCGTCAAGAGGTTTTACCTACTTTCTACATGTAAGAAGTTATGTTAAAAATGAAGGCCAAACAATATCACAAGAAGTAGATCTTAGATGTGTTTGACATGAAACTTTGATGTGGAAAATCTTAAAATACAAAATCAAATTTGAAAATAACAAAAACAATAAAGGCTGGGCGCAAATTTGGAGACGGGGGGTGGGGGTGGGGTGGGGGCTTGTTGCCAACACATTATCAGGCAACACTCTGCAAAAACTAGATATTTTAGCTATTCATACCTAGAAATGAATGCTGTTTCTGAACATTACATAAATTTTCATGGAGCAAAACCATTAAAACGTGGCAACAGGTACATCCACTTAAATAAGTGGCGACGAGAACCAAGGACGCCCTTACCTAAATCCACCAATGGAGTATATGGATTATGAATATTATGTCCAACAGTAATATGTGTTAAATTATGATATATGTAATCAGAACAACAAATGTCAAATGGAACTTTACTCTGGGCATTTTGTGTGGGCAGAGTATTAACAAGCAGCTCATAATCAGGCATGTATGGGCTGTAGCAAAAATATGAGGTGAAACAACTCCTAAAGTTAACCCTAACACTTTTAACCACTTTATCATCTCCTCAGAAATTTGCAAGTCAAAAATCATGGGTTTTCACCTGGATTCAAACCCGGGACACCTCCCGCTTCTCGATCCAATTATCACTATGTCAAGCCACTGAGCAGGTGCTGCCATGGCAGCGATTTCGTGATCATAGGTAACTTGGGTCTATGACATATTTGGACTTAGGCGAATATTGTAACTTTGTGGAATGGGATATTGTGAGATTCAGTGGGGTTAGGGTTAATAAAACTAGACTTACAGATTCCCACATTTTTAACATGACTGATTAGGTAATTATCTATTATTTATATTATTTTCATGTGCATTGAAAGCTATGTTTTAAGAACCAGATTTTAAAACATAAGTGATTGGATTCTATGTTTTGGTTTTACAAATGTGATAAATTGTCCCCCAGAATATACGCTAATCTGGATTGTATTTAAAATAACTATATAGCTGGCACTTAGTAACATTGTCCCTATTAATGTTGGAATAACAGTCTTACAGCATATTATGTGCTCATTCACATCCAACCAGCTGTAAATGCGACAAACCTCATTTTCCACTACAGGTGAAAAAATGCAAAAGTTGTTCTTTATTGAAATTTATTTACTTTTTTTTTCAGATTCAACATCTTTATGTTTGCTTCAAAAAACCTGCAAAATTACATTTCAAGAAAATGCTCAGAAATATGATAAAATAGATCTGTATATTCTGAGGACTGTCCACAAAAAACATTGAGCTTACTGATCTTTGCATGAATTTATTTCAGTTTCACCTTATACTCTATAACAGCCTTTAACAACCCAAAACTCGACTTCCGAAAGCAAAGTGAAGTTCAATGATGTGGGTTTTTTTTAAGACACCACATTTATGGCTGGTTCGAGATGAACAGTCACATATTCCTGATACCATTGGTAATAATATGCTAGTTTCCTTTCTGGGTTTGTGTCAATACTTTCATACTCCCATACACTTATTTGTATCTGTCATAAGAGATGTATTCATTTCCTATTTAGTATATGAATTGATTGATTAAATCTTGACTAAAATCAGAAGTATGTGAATTATTCATGTCACTTGCAAGAAACAACTCGCCCAGCTTTGACACCATTAAGCAAACTAAAACATATGGAATGATCAGACAGAAAATGTCGGAAATTCTACGCAATGATTGAAAAAAAATATGCAAAAGTATTATCAATTTGAGGAAAATTACCCCTAAAACTCAATTTGTAAATACATGTTGTATACAAATTTTCTATTTCAATTTGTGATCCATTTGAACCGCACTAATACATTATGTGTGTTTTTGTGCATGTCTCATCATTTCATTTTATGTGCCCTGTAGAAAAGTCACCATTTTGTTTTATTTCCACGGAGAAAAGCTTTCTTTCAATAACAAGTGATATTCAGAGTTAATTTACAGTGACAGATCTAATAGGAATCAATTACCCCATCCTACCCTATTGCCTTTGGCATGCAATATTAGTGCTGTTGTTTAACCCTATGAAAACGGACTGCTAAATGGTGAAAATATATTGTGTACCATTTATTCAACAACTCATTGTGTCTTCTCATACGGGAGCGCCCCGTTGTTGATTTCTGATGAATCCACAATTGATATTCAAATAAGCACGTAACGCATGGCACAATGTACACGGAGGTGCGCTTATGCAGTACATGTAAGTCGGCGCACTGTTCATCGCGCGTCGGGGAACGTACAAGGACTTGCGTTTGGGAACAGTTGAAAACAACAAAGCAACAAACATTTAAACATTAGCTTTTTGCTTCAGATTGTGCTAAATATTTTTATGAAGATGAGTATCTGTTAAATTGAAATTATTTCAAAATTTATTCATACGTTTTCAGCAAGATTATTTTCGTTGTTGAAAGGTATTCAAACACACTACAGAGTTGCTCATTGCGAATCAACAACTCTGCATCCGGTGTGTCGGCGTATTTTTATCACGTTTAGCCACCCTTACACGATAAAAATACGCGGACGCATGGATGCATCGTTGTTGATTCATGGAAACATGGAAAACACTTAAAAGGTTGCTATGATTTACGCCATTTACGATAAGTTTGAACTGAGTTCAAAGGCTGACTTTGAACATTTGTGGCATAAGCAATGACAAGTGTGTTGTTACTATTTGTGATGACTCACCCCCGAAAAGGTTAACACTTTTCAAGAAACAGGTGAAAATATGGGGAAAAAATAAAGAAAATAATAAGAATTTCCAGCAGATTTTTTGTTGTAAAATTTGATCGCCTTGATCAATTTCAACAAGTAAGATGTCATTTTAAAACTTAGAAAATGCTGCAACAGATGAAATGATAAAATCTAAATCGATATCATCTGCAAAGTCCCCCCTTTCGTGGTGAGCAATCACATTCATGAGGAATTGCAAACAGCTGTTTGGGAATTGGATGCATATACTGACAAATTTAAAGAAAAATTACTCTTGTCTTTGATAATGCTTCTTCCATTTTCTTCAACTATCAGAGATACAGATGATGAGATTATTTGACAATAAGTTTATTAATGCTTATCATGAAGTAATCTATCATTAAACAATTGTTAATTAAGTTGACGCACTTCTTTTATTAACACACTTATCTCATCACTTCTGTGCTAAAATAGCAAGACCTGAATTTGTACTTGACATTTAAGAACACAATTTGTAATTATAAAAATAGAACATCCTTCCTTTTCTCACATCGTTTTGGGTTTAATCACTCACTGCCTTCCTGAACTGTCTTCTTTAGTTATATCATTGCATATGCATGATTATTCACTGTATCTTTGAGTTTTTATATTTTATTGCTTTCATTTTATATTTAAAAAAATAGTCTCTAGCATTGTGATGATGTTATATAATCTAACAAAATCATAAATTGATGTAGAAAGCCTGCGTTAAGTTAAGGTGACTCAGATTAGTCTTCAATTCAATTTTTCATTTGGTACTTGGGAGTTTTCATAAGCTGATGACATCTTGAAATTTAAAGAAACAGAAAAAAAGGAAACACAAGACTCAGTACAAAAAAAGCCAAGAGATGGCTCTTAATAAGTCTTAAGACAATGTTTCTGTTGATGAATAATGTGCTAGTCAGTTATCTATTCAATGTGTTCTGTTTTCATATAAAAGAATTAAAATACCCCCAAAATGGACCATCCTGTAAAATAAGAGAATACAAAATGTACAGATGACCCTTTGCACCTGGGGACAAAATGAAAACAGTACAAAAACAAGCAAAAAAGTCTCTGAGTGCACAAAATTAACCCTCGTCATCAACCCGACTCGCTATACTCCCTAATTAAGATTCTAGATCAGCAACTTAATTTAGAATTGCCCATCAGGCCAAGTTGCTCAAGTTACCTGCGCTGTGCTTGAAGCAACTTCAGCTGCAAGAAAACTCTTCTTTTCGAGGGCATGAATTTTTGACATGTCAATTTTTAAACTATTGTGCTTGTATTTGATGCATCTCTGTGTATTTTGGAGGTGAAACTGAATGAAAGGCAAAAATTATGTATTTTATACACATTGTGATGTTTTAATTTGTCATTATATATATATTTTGAACATTTCTTTGAAGAAAAAAAACAACCTATTAGGCCAATCAAATAAATAAAACATGTTTAACATTATTTTTTTAATTATTTTTTTAAAAGAATTTCATTTGACTTTCTATTTGGTAACATTTCAGTCATATCAAAACGTTTTAAAAATATTCAATTTAGACTTTGTGACTATTTCTATAAATGCTATAAATACTCAGTCCAGTTCAGGGGCCGATTTCACTAACATTTAGCGATGATCGCTAACCCTGTTTTGATCGCTAACTCCAAAAATGATCGCTAAATAGCAGGTATTTCAATCAATTTAGCGATCATTTTTGGAGTTTAGCGATCATAATGGCGTTAGCGATCATCATTAAATGTTAGTGACAAATCGTTCCCAGGTATATTTTTTCCTAAATCATCGTATCCACTTGTCACATGCCTACTGATCTTCTGTATGTACACTGCCTTACTGTTATGTTATTTCATACCATTGTGCCAAAAATAGTAAAAATTATTTAATGTATAATGATTTGTCAAACTTTTGGAAGTGTGAAAAAATTGTTCATCCATCCATATTGTCAGATAAAATTGGACGAATAGATACCGTTTTTAACACAACCATTTGATGTATTCAATATCGTAACAAATAAAGGCTCTGTCACAATCCTTTTCATACAGCTTAGAAGAATTAAAAAATTATCATCAGTTCTGATTTAAAACACAGCTTTAATTTTATCATCTTTTATGCAATGTAGACCTGTTCGTTGTTGTTGTTTTGATAAAGATAGCATTTCAGAGCAAAACATTATGTGCACTATATCAGAATCTTAATGTGAGCATGCAACATTGATCCACACCTGGTATATTTATATATTTAGAGTCACTTTTAATAAAAAAAAAACCTTTCACCTGATTTGTAATAACAAAAGACAAGAAACCATTTTTTATTCTTCAAATTGGCCTAATCGCTAAACATGTCCAGACTACACAACAAGTAATATGACCACATTGACCCGTTAACTTTGAAGTTGAATTCCTCTCTTTTTCCTTTTAACCTTTTAGAATCTCTACCTTTGAGAAACATAACTTCACTTGCTTGGATAGAACTGGGGGTGCTCATTCATGAAGCAAAGCACTGTTTCTTTGTAGAGCACTATATAAATATGTGTTTGTAGCCAAATTTGTGCTTCTCCATTTTGAAACATCTTTCTCTCTCTCAAAAAAAATAAATAAATAAATAAAAATTGAATTTTTCCAAAGTCAGTCACTTTAATGTTCTAACAAATATATAACACATGTGAGGAAATAGAAAAATGGAATTACGGTAATTTTTAAAATGCCCATTGTAAATCTTGAAAAGAACAAATTAATTCTACCCAAGAATATATTTGACATTTGACAATGAATTAACAATATAAAAAACATTCTTAGACAGAAAACATACATTTTCAGGAATTTTGGGAGTCAAAAACAGGCCTCTTCTAACCTTCCAAGTCCTCCCTCTCTCCCCGAATTTGTTCAACGTGAGCTTGATAGCAATTACATCTAGGTACTAAATCAACATCAGCCTGCATTTTTAACTTTTCTCCTATTCTTGATTCTAACAGTAACTGTTTTTGTTTTAAAAAGGTTAATTTATTAAAACAGATGAGGCACAAAGAAGGTTACAGATTTATTGTCTTGACGTTTGCATATATAAGAATAGACATATATACAAATATATATTTTCAAAATGCATTCCCACTAGACAAAAGACACTACCAGGAATAAATAAACTTGATCACTAAATCTCGTCACGAACCTATGTCTTCAGCCAGCTTACCTACGAAGAAATAAAGTCTATGAACTATCTTACGATAACATGGGTATTGGGATATTTTCTATAAACAAATCAGTCAATTGGCGAAGTTCTTTTCACTACCAGTGCCTTCAGTAGATATTTTTGCCTACAACAATAATCAGCAGAGTTATCTTGTCTTCAGTAGATAGCATAAATCGAAGATATTTACCAGAAAAGCACCTCTAGCAAAGTCAGACTATGTTCATCAGCTAGTTTTCCATTATATTATATTTAATGTTAACTGAATAAGAAACCAATGAAATTATCTAAACAAACTTCAGTAAGTAGGTATCTTGCCCTCGTGGATATTTTGCCAACATAACAGTAGTATATTAGTCCGCTTACTTAAGTAGATAGTGTGCCTTAAAGTGATTTTTTTCTTTTTGCCACCACAGCAGACAATCAGAGAAACAATCTAAAATTTCTTCAGTAGATCATTTGCCCAAAGTATATGATGGATGCATTCTGCTATAGCAAACAGTCATTGCAAGTCCACTGGTTTATCTTTGGAAGATAACTTTTCTGCAAACAATCAGTAAAATCCTCTAAACCATCTCTAGTACAAAGCTTGCTATAAGAATATCATCTACCAACCTAAAAAAATCTTTATGAAAGTCCTGCACTCAGTATAGGTTGTAATTAACAATATTTTCTTCAAAGTCAACTACAACAGCTAGATCCTGTAGACTATCTTCAGCAGATACCTTCCTTTGGGGATATTTCTTGCCAAACAAAACAGTTGTTGAGGTTCTAAAGCTTGGTATTTCTAAAATTTTCTCCCAATCTACCAAAAAATGCAAGGAATTTCTTCAGTAGATAGTTTGTCATTTACGACATATATAGTCAGCCAAGAACAAATAATTAGCATATGAATCATCTACTTTATCTTCATAGTAATATTGTTTGCTTTATCTTCTACCAACAAAACCACTTCAGTAGATAGTTTGCATGCAATTACAACCCTGCTCACAAAACAAACAAAAGTAAAGTTAGCCAATCCTCAGATGGTTGCCATAAAGGAAATATCTACTATAAATTGCACAAGCAAGCATTATATAAGCATGAATTATCTCCTTCTTTCTCATATTTTTTCTTTTCTTTCTTTAATCATGCATTTCTAGATCTCGTCAGCTGCAAGTTGACTTTGCGATCACAAACCCATCACTTAATGCCAGACAAGATTGTTTTTGAATCCTATACCGATTTCTTTCTACAGATCGGTAATTGATGTGAGCTTATTGTGCCATTTATCCTACATCAGTTTCTTTGCCGTTCACCTTTGTGAACAGTAAGCTGTAGATTTGATTAAATATACTTCTGGGATTTAAATCAGCAAATAATAGCTCAATCTTTAGAGCTGCACTGAAACTGATGTACAAAATAGGTTAATAAAGGCCTAGATTTGCAGGGGTAATGCCCTTTTCTATGTAATCATTGAAGATGCTGTTATTTTGACATGTTAAAATTAACTGTTCAAAAAATCCTCAGACACATTGTAATATTTGATTTGAGTGTTACAATACCAAATATCTGACTAAACTTATCCAAACACATCTTGGCATTTTATGGTATAAAATATGCTCACAAATCACATTATCTAAAGCAAAACTGGGATGAAGTGAGGGATGTTGGGGTCTGTGGAGGTACTAGATTATATCCCAAAACAAAGTTCACATTGCTCTGCAAAATGTGTCAAATGTCAGATTTTAAAATGCAACATCTGAGTCAAAACCTTAATTTTTAAAATATGTTTACTTAAGTCAAAGACAACATCCAAAAGGGAAAAACAGTCCTGACATCTCATGTAAAATGCCTGGCTACAGGCCTGTTTGATGTTATATATAAATCCGGAGGGGGAAGGGCACTCCCATATATTGGCACGTGTCATGCTCCTGCCGATAGACCCCCTTTTTTTTGCTCTGCTGTCACCCAATGACCCCTTTTCACTGAGCTGTCACCCAATGACCCCCTATTATTTTGAAAGTTAACCTTATAATCCTCTTTTTTATGGTAACTCTCATCCATTGGCCTGAATTTTTGAGAACCTTCACCGAATGACCCCCTTTTTTTCCCCGCCCAATTTGTCGATTTTTCGAAAATTTCGAAGATATAAACCTGACACCAAATGACCCTGTTTTTCAACAAAACGCCAGTTTTTTACCCTCTACACTAAATGACCCCCTATTTTTCAATGTATTTCTCACCTATTGCCCCTACATTTCGAAAAGTCAGTAGGAGCAGGTACGTCACTTTCATATTTGAGTGCCCCCGGATATAAATTACTTTTATAGGATAACTATTACATGTATCAACACCATAACAATTTTGAACATTTATCATCTTATGTTACAACAAGGAAAAATATGAAATCCCTTTTTCGCTTTAAAAATATTAGGACATGTAATTATTATATTTTGTATCATCTTTATGCTCTGTCCATACATGTTGATTTCAGTCATAACAGGCCACATGAACCATGTCATCCTACTCATATATGTGGAGAACGATATCAGGTTGCAATTTGAAGAACCCAAAATCTCCTGAGGAGCATAAACAATTGCTAGCCACTAAAGTCTGGAGGCATTGGTAAATTAATAACTCTGAACCTGGGAAGAAAGTACTGGTTTAGATATGACGTTGTTGCCAAAATATTGGTTTTGGATTTATATAATATATTAGTTCAGTCTAAAGGTGCGTTTACACTGTGACGACTTAGGGGTAACAACAAGCCATGTAGACCTGCGAATTGCAGTTTTGAATTTTATGCCAGTCACCGTTAGTTTAAGGTGTCTTGTAAAAAATGCCTGAGTGTAATCAGTGCTTTGAATTTCCTTTACATTTCTTACATCTAAACACTTACCTGAAGTCATTAATATGAGTTGATCCAACATCCAAAATGATTATGAAAAAGAAAGGAAAGAGAAGAAGTATTTATTAGAAGTACTATTAGTTAAGTGTAAAATATAATTATACAATCATGGTGAAACATGTTCTGTTTATAAACATCTTGTACGACCCATTTGAATAATGTATCTAAAAAAAAAGCTAGATGAATCTAGTACATGTATAACTGGCTGGATATTAGCAGCACATACCATGAAAATACACTTGTAAACAGGTGAGAAAAATTATCAGGATCGCTGAATTTCAGAACAACTTTTGAAGATTCTTCTTCTTATCGAATCCAAAACGAACTAAATATCATACTTAAGCCAATGTCGGACACAGTCTTTAGCACAGTCACTGAAATCAGCAAGATCTTGGGGTGTACATTCCTTATCTAGAAGGGGGCATCTCAACAGGTGTTCCATGCTTTGAGGTTCAGAACCACATTGGCAGGTTGTGTCAGCATCTGAGTATCCCCAGTCTTTCAGATTCACTTTGCATCGCCCAACACCAGATCTTAGGCGGTTAAGACATTTCCACTCCGACCAGCTTGAGTCAGCGCCAGATGGTAGTTGCTCTTTGGCTTCCAAGAATGTGGATACCTGTGTTGGTTGATTGGTGAGCCTTTCTTTCCATAAAGCTTCACAGAGGCTGCTTCACTTGGTTCTACTGAGTTTAGGACATGGCCAAACAGTGGGTGTCGATCATCTGAAACTTGCCGCATTCTCGCTTTAATGCTTGCTGCACTACGTCTGATCTCTGGAAGAGCTATACCAGCAAGGATATATAGACTATCTGTTGGTGTGGGTCTAAGGCATCCAGAAATCAGGCGGCAGGTAGCGTTGAGGGCTGGGTTGATCTTCTTAGCATGGGCTGATCTTTCCCAAACTGGACAAGCATACTCGGCACATGAGTAGCAAAGGGCTATGGCTGTAGACCGAAGATACAAATGGTATTTGTGAAAGCGAATAGACCTAAAGTTGAAAATAAGAAGAAACAGATTCAGTGTCATACATATTGTAAATTAAAGAGGAAAAATTGAAAAGAGAACCAAGTTCATAATTGATTGGTACATTTGTTATCTGTTTATCTCTGAAGGAAACCATCTCTACAACTTATGTTCTTATGATAATTTTACTGTTTTTGGTCAGTGCAAAGTAGGTTGGTGTATTAACCTCACTATTATTGCAAGAACTTGATCAGCTCAAAGTTCCTCACACATGAGGTCATGATTTAATGTTGTATTTGGTACACTCTTTACCAATTTTGTAATGAAGTCTTCAGCCAGTAAAGCAGGGTTGTGAATCAGTAGAACATGAGTTACAACCCACTCTATATCTGATGAATAAGGTGAATTGGGGGTAGTTGGGAAATATCATGCTCAATCCAAGTGCTGCAAGTCCAATGATATAAAAACAATTTCATAGCCTGAATAAGATTTTGAAAAGCTTAAAAGAATTGCAACTAATATATCCTGCTCATAGTGAAACTTGATTGGTTTGTCTTCGACAAACAGACAACCACTATTTAAACCATACCTCATTACAAGTATATGGGTTGTTTAAATTGCTATTAACACAATGTTTATTCATGTACATAGCCAGACAGGCTCATAGGAATTATATTTGATTAGTATCAAGTGTGAACAAGGTGTCGCAATAATGAGACTGGTAATAGGTTGATGTGAACATGTGTGAATCTTGCGATTCGAAATACATGTAAAGATGTGAGAAAAATCTTGATTACACAGAAACCTACAACAACAATGTATTGATTTAAAAAGGGAAAACAACAGAAACTCATGCTCATTTTTCAAAATTTAAAAAAAAATCATAATAAAAAAAGAGTTCAAAATTGTCAGATAAATATTTAACCTGGTAGTGATGAATTGCAATATTTTTGTCATGATATAAGAGTGTACAGATTGGAAACATGACTATTTGGCTAAGATCAGGCGGTATAAGACACGATAAATGGTATCCACTAGATTTAGGGTCTAATTATGGTAACCATAATTAATTTTACACAGTGACGTATAGGCAGCTCTCAAATACTAAATTGGCAGTTTGACCGATTTAACTGAAATTTAAAACTTATCCCATATTATCTTCCAAAGATAGCCAGGAAAAGTTACTGTTTTGCTCTAGTTTAAAAGGTAGTTATATTCGGAATGTTGCTAAAATTATCTTCTGGAGATGGTCATGACTTCTTCATCTTGAACTGTGAGTCTACCTCATCTGCACACAACTTAATAGCGTTACAATATAGTCTGAACTTATCTTGGAAATTTATTGACCAGCAGTTGCAAATATTTGTTACATCAATTTATGATTCTATTAAAATAAATATCAAGAATATTTGGAAGTTTCAATATACCATTATTTACATGTGATTATTTATGTATAAAGTATCACTGGTATCCATATTCAGAAAATCTACTATCTGCCATTGTTTACTATTCCAACATTTACCAGCTGATCTTTAACAACTCCTATATTGAGCGCAAGGGGATCCAGAATTTTCAATAGAGGGGTTGGGTGCAATTTTAGTGGGCCTTGTTGCCATTTGTCACGGACCACTGTGCAAGCACTAGGGATTTGAGATTTTTTGACTGTTTATACCTAAAAATCATTGATTTGCAGCTGTTTTTAAACATTGCACTGTTTTTCATGGAGCAAAACTATTAAAATGTGGCAACAGCTAGGCATCCACTTAAATCAACGTGCCGCACCTTAAAAAATAAGAGGCGACAAGAACAAAGGATGCTCCTACCTAAACCGCATATGGAGTAGATGATTATGAATATTATATCCAACAGTAAATTATGTGCAAAATTATGATATGTAATCAGAACAACAATATCAAATGGAACTTCACTATGAGCATTTTGTCTGGGCAGTGCATCAGGCATGTATGCATGGCAGTAGCAAAATCGTATTGTGAAACAACTCCTAAAGTAAAGAAAAGTAGACTTCCAGATTCCCAATCACACATTTTTTTTCATGACTGATTAGGTTTACTATCTATTATTTATATTATTTCCATGTCAATTGAAAGCTATGTTTTGAGAACTAGATTTTAAAACAAAGTTATTGGATTCTATGTTTTGGTTTTACTAATGTGATAAATAGTCCCCCAGAATGTACGCTAATCTGGATTGTATTAAAAAATAACTATATAGCTGGCATTTATTAACATTGTCCCTATTTATGTTGGAATAACAGTCTTACGGCATATGTGCCAATTCACACCCAACTAGCTGTACAATGTAAATGCAACAAACTTCATTTTCTGTTACAGGTGAAATACATGCAAAATTTGTTCTTTATTGAAATTTATTTACTTTTTTTTTTCAGATTCAAAATCTTTATGTTTGCTTCAAAAACCCTGCAAAATTACATTTCAAGAAAATGCTCAGAAATATGATAAAATAGATCTGAGGACTGTCCACAAAAAATATTGAGCTTACTGATCTCTGCATGAATTTATTTCAGTTTCAGCTTATACTACATAACAGCCTTTAACAACCCAAAACTTGACTTCCCAAAGCAAAGTGAAGTTCAATGATGTGTTTTTTAAGACACCACATTTATGGCTGATTCGAGATGAACAGTCACATATACATGATACCGTTGGCAATATATGCTGGTTTCCTTTCTGGGTTTGTGTCAATACTTTCATACTCCCATACACTTATTTGTATCTGTCAAAAGAGATGTATTTGTTTCCTATTTAGTATATGAATTGATTGATCAAATCTTGACTAAAATCAGAAGTATGTGAATTATTTATGTCATCTGCGAGAAACAACTCGCCCAGGTTTGACACCATTAAGGGTAAATTAACCATCTGCTCAGGAAAATGTGAATCCTAACTATTTTTTTAATCATGAAAAGATAAATAGTTTCAACTGCATTTGCAGGGACTCGAACCATGGATTATGGCAGGGGTAAGTCACGCATTACGAAGCGAGGGATCTACCGCTGAGCTATCCAGCCAGCGTTGAGATCCTGAACTAAAATCTCAAACATAAACATTAGAATGGCATATTTTTCTTTTGTTTACATAAAAATTGCAATTTTTGCCTCATTGGAATGCTCAATTTGTAAGTAAATTATGCGAATGCTTATAATCAGACAAAATGTAGATAATGTAGATACTAAATACAGGCAATTCACAGCTCAAACAGGGCGAACTCAGAGTCGTAATTCACATCCGGTTTTTCGGGCAAAACAACGCGGGTTTGTTACATTATCTTTCAAAATCAAGACATCATATTTATGAAATATTATTTGTAATTCAATAAGAAGTAACAAGCCTACAATCTGTCAAAATTTGAAAACAGTCGAATTGTTCGAAAATCATGAAATTATGAGGTTTCGGCGAAAGAGGCGTCAACTTTTCGAAGAAGTCTATTAACGTCATTTGGACCTTGATAATGGACGTAAAATCACTAGTAAAGTTTCATGTATAAACTAGAGACTCTATTCCATATGTACGCCAAAAATTGTAATATTCTGATCTGTAGGTAAAAACTTGCAGTAAAAAATGACGTTCAGCCGAGCAAGACGATTTTTAGGGACTGTAGCCTTAAGCAAACTAAACCAAACATATGGAATGATCAGACAGAAAGTGTGGGAAATTCTACAAAATGATTGAAAAAATTATGCAAAAGTATAATAAATTTGAGGAATTTTACCCTAAAGTCAATTTGTAAATAAATGTTGTATACAAATCTTCTAATTTCAATTTGTAATGGACCTAAGTCACGAATAGGTATATCAAATAAGGTGGAGCCGTTTCAAGAAATCATTAAAATCATGACAAATGTCTTTATTTTTGATAGAAGTTGTCACCGAACCATAACACTTTTGGTATCATATTAAAGATAATTTATCCAGGTACTAAATAAAAAAAGAATTAAAGCCACAGG
>JXSR01S029289.1:30279-55884 GCA_000969725.1 Ophiothrix spiculata
TGACATCTTGAAATTTAAAGAAACAGAAAAAAAGGAAACACAAGACTCAGTACAAAAAAAGCCAAGAGATGGCTCTTAATAAGTCTTAAGACAATATTTCTGTTGATGAATAATGTGCTAGTCAGTTATTTATCCAATATGTTTTATTTTCATATGAAAAAAAAAACCAAAAACCAAAAACAGCCCAATCTGCAAAATAAGAGAATACAAAATGAACAGATGACCTTTTGTACCTGGGGACAATATGAAAATAGTACAAAAACAAGCAAAAAAAGTCGCTGAGTGTACAAGGTAAGCCCTTGTCATCATCCCATCTCGCTATACTCCCTAATTAAGATTCTAGATCAGCAACTTAATTTAAAATTGCCCATCAGGCCAAGTTGCTCAAGTTACCTGTGCTGTGCTTGAAGCAACTTCAGCTGCAAGAAAACTCTTCTTTTCCAGGGCATGAATTTTTGACATGCCAATTTTGTAACTATTATGCTTGTATTTGATGCATCCTCTTTTGTATTTTTGGAGGTGAACTTGATTGAAAGGCAAAAATTAAATTAACATTGTGATGTTTTAATTTGTCATTATATGTTTTAAAAATATTCAAAAAAATGAACATCTGAAAGATGTAAAAATAAATTTAGACTTTGTGACTCTTTCTATAAACGCTATCAATACTCATTCCAGTTGAGGGGCCGATTTCACAAACATTAAGCGATGGACTTAACTTTTGGAAGTGTAAAAAATTGTATATTATGTTCTAATTGTAAGGATTGCACCGCTCTCAGGCCTTCGGCTTTTTGATGCATCTGCCTCATCTCATTGTCAATTAATATTGTATTTTCCTAAAATATGCTTTTGTATGTTGCAATGATGATGGAAATAAAACAATGATGATGATGATGATGTTAATCCATATGTATTGTCAGATAAAATTGAAAGAATGGATACCGTTTTTAACAAAACCATTTGATGTATTCACTATCGTAACAAATAAGATAAGGGAATCATGTAAGGTCACAAGTTGATCTATCCCTTTTCAATGCATGTAAAAATGAAGAGACATCAAATCCTCTTCCTGTTTGGGATATTTATGTACTGTAAAATTCTGATAAAGTGTGCATTTTCCTAGTTCATATCATGTACCATCCTTATCATACAGCTTAGAAGAATTGAAAAATCATCATCAGCTCTGATTTAAAACACAGCTTTGATTTTATCATCTTTTCAGCAATGTAGACCTGTTTATAGTTGTTGTTTTGATAAAGATAGCATTTCACTAGCAAAACATAATGTGCAATATATCGGAATCTTAATGTGAACATGCAACATTTGATCCATTGTAAAGCTAAGGTATTTGTATATTAAGAGTCACTTTAAATTTTTAAAAACCCTCTTCATCACCTGATTTGCAATAACTCAAGACAAGAAACCATTTTTTATTCTTCATATTGGCCTAATTGCCAAACATGTCCAGACTTCACAACAAGTAATATGACCACATTGACCCGTTAACTTTGAAGTTGAATTCCTCTCTTTTTCCTTTTAACCTTTTAGAATCTCTACCTTTGAGGAACATAACTTCACTTGCTTGGATAGAACTGGGGGTGCTCACGCAGGGAGCAATTTGCTGTGTTTCTTTGTAGAATGCTCTATGAATGTGTTTGTAACCAAAGCCAAATATGCTTCTCCATTTTGAAACATCTCTCTCTCTCTCTCAAAAAAACAAAACAGGTTTCTCTAATAAAAGTCAGTCGATTTAAAGCAATACTATAAGCTTTTGATCAGAAATGGTTTTGAGTAAAAACAGCCTAAAATGAAGAACATGGCTAAAAATGTTTTCAAGTGTATTTTATCAAAAAAAATGTTTTGCCACAGAAAAATGGATGAAAAACGCATGCTAATACTAATACACGAGGAATTAAATTTGGGATCCCGAATTGATTCAACAATTGGCCATAACGGAAAAAGTAAGCATATTTAAGCCAAATCATTTGGAGGGTATCAATATCTACCAAAAACAAACCCAATAAGCTAACAAAATCAAAAATATGGGTGACCAAGGGTTCTTCATATTCACACTTTATAGTATTGCTTTACGGTTCTGACAAACAGATAACACTTGTGAAGAAATATAAAAGTACAATTAAGGCAACTTTAAACACCCAATGTAAATCTTGAAAAGAACAAATAAATTCTACCCAAGAATACATTTGACATTTGACAATGAATTTTTATAAAAAAAAAAACATTCTTAGACAAAAAACATACATTTTTCACAAATTTATGAGTTAAATACAAGCCTCTTCTCACCTTCCAAATTTGACACAAGTCCTCCCTCCCTGAATTTGTTCAACGTGAGCTTGATAGCAATTACATCTAGGTACTAAATCAACAACAACCTGCATTTTTAACTTTTCTCCTATTCTTGATTCTAACAGTAACTGTTTTTGCTTTAAAAAGGTTAATTTATTAAAACAGATGAGGCACAAAGAAGGTTACAGATTTATTGTCTTGACGTTTGCATATATAAGAATAGACATATATACAAATATATATTTTCAAAATGCATTCCCACTAGACAAAAGACACTACCAGGAATAAATAAACTTGATCACTAAATCTCGTCACGAACCTATGTCTTCAGCCAGCTTACCTACGAAGAAATAAAGTCTATGAACTATCTTACGACAACATGGGTATTGGGATATTTTCTATAAACAAATCAGTCAATTGGTGAAGTTCTTTTAACTACAGTGCCTTCAGTAGATATTTTTGCCTACAACAACAATCAGCGGTGTTATCTTGTTTATCTTGTCTTCAGTAGATAGCATAAATCAAAGATATTTACCAGAAAAGCACCTCTAGCAAAGTCAGACCATGTTCATCAGCTAGTTTGCCATTATTTATATTTAATGTTAACTGAATAAGAAACCAATGAAATTATCTAAACAAACTTCAGTAAGTAGGTATCTTGCCCTCATGGATATTTTGCCAACATAACAGTAGAATCTGATTCTGCAGGCAAACCACGGTAGCAATTTATTCACTTTTTATCATGTGCAATTTCCCTTTGATGGCTAGAGTATGTGCTTGTGGATTGTTTTATATTAATTGTTTGTCATCATTCCGTTTATTTTGAAAACCAAAGTAATGTGCAATATAGTAATCATTATAATTTATACTTTGTATGTTCAATTTGAGTGTGTATTTTTTTAGATATTTATCTGTTTTAAAATATTTATGTGTTATGTAATTTTATCTTATAATTTGACCCCCGGGTCACAAATAGATGAAAGTTTTAATAAAACATGAAAACAAACATGATAGTATAATAGTCCGCTTACTTAAGTAGATAGTGTGCCTTCAAGTGATTTTTTTTCTTTCTGCCACCACAGCAGACAATCAGAGAAATTTTCTAAAATGTCTTCAGTAGATCATTTGCCTAAAGTATATGATTCTGCTATAGCAAACAGTTGGTCTATCTTTGGTAGATAACATATAATAGTCCGCTTACTTAAATAGTGTGCATTAAAGTGATGTTTTTCTTTTTGCCACCACAGCAGACAATCAGTGAAACAATCTAAAATGTTTTCAGTAGATCATTTGCCTAAAGTATATGATTCTGCTTTAGCAAACAGTTTGTCTATCTTTGGTAGATAACTTGCTAATTTTCTGCAAACAATCAAGAAAATCCTCTAAACCATCTCTAGTGCAAAGTTTGCTATTAGAATATCATCTACCAACCTAAAAAAATCTTTATGAAAGTCCTGCACTCAGTATAGGTTGTAATTAACAATATTTTCTTCCAAACCAACAACTACAACAGTTAGATCCTCTAGACTATCTTCAGTAGATGCATTCCTTTTGGGATATTTCTTGCCAAACCAACAACTACAACAGTTAGATCCTCTAGACTATCTTCAGTAGATACCTTCCTTTTGGGATATTTCTTGCCAAACAAACAGTTGTTGAGGTTCTAAAGCTTGGTATTTCTAAATTTTCTACCAATCTACCAACAAATGCAAGGAATATCTTCAGTAGATAGTTTGTCATTTACGACATATAAAGTCGGCCAAAAATAAACAAAAATATTATAATTATATGTCCCAATTTCATATTTTCCTTGTTGAAACATAAAATTACAAATGTTCAAAATTGTTAAGGTGTTAATACTAAGGTTTCTGTTGACATGCCTTATGTCGACATAAAGCATTTCTCGGCATGTCGACATGAAATCATTTGTCGACATAACTGGGCAAGTAAAATTGTATAAAAAGTTACGTTTAATTGTCAGTTTATGGCTGTTTATTTAATATTAGCAGTTGAGCTTAAAGTGTTGTATGAATAATTTAATGCTTATTAGTTGCTCCTCATTTACAACCGTTTTAAAACTTATTACGGTGGTTCACAACAAAAAAGTTACAAAATATCAATTTCATATCATTCATATTGTCGTTAAGCTTATTCAAACAAGTTTCATTTTCCTGCAAACACCAACTTTTTGATTTCAACTTTATGTCGACATGAAAAAAAAAGTCTCGACAAAAACCTTAGTTGATACATGTAATTGTTATCCTATAAAAGTAATTTATAACATCAAACAGGCCTGTAGCTAGACTTTTTAAAAGAGATGTCAGGACAAACTGTTTTCCCTTTTGGATATTGTCTTTGACTTATGTAAATATATTTTAAGGTTTTGACACAGACGTTACCATAGATTCGTTCTGTCGTGCGCTACTATTTACTTGACTACAATGCAATACGCATCTTACAATTTTCTGCCAAATTGTGCGGACTTTAGTGGACATATTTTAAAATTAAGGTTTTGACACGGAGAGTCAAAACCGTAATTTGTGAACTTTGTTTTGGAGTGTATCTGGTACTACCCCAGACCTCAACATCCCTCACTTCATTCCAGTTTTGCTTTAGATAATGTGATTTGTGAGCATATTCTATTCCATAAAAATGCTGAGATGTGTTTGGATAAGTTTAGTTAGATATTTGGTTTTGAACACTTAAAATCAAATATTACACTGTGTCTGAGGGTTTTTTTTAACAGATAAATTCTGACATGTCAAAAAACAACATCTTCAATGATTAAATAGAAAATGGCATTGCCCCTGCAAATCTAGGTCTTTATTAACCTATTTTGTGCATCATTTTCAGTGCAGCTCTAAAGATAGAGCCATTATTTGCTGATATAAATCCCAGAAGTATATTTAATCAAATCTACAGCTTACTGTTCACAAAGGTGAACGGCAAAGAAACTGATGTAGGATAAATGGCATAATAAGCTCACATCAATTACCGATCTGTAGAAAGAAATCAGCAAAGGATTCAGAAACAATCTTGTCTGGCATTAAGTGATGGGTTTGTGATCGCAAAGTCAACTTGCAGCTGACAAGATCTAGAAATGCATGAATTAAAGAAAGAAAAGAAAAGATATGAGGAAGAAGGAGATAATTCATGTTTTATAATGCTTGCTTGTGTAATTTATAGCAGATATAACCTTTATGGTAGCCATGTGAGAATTGGCTTACCTATGTTTGCTTGTGAGCAGAGATATGATTATATGCAAACTGTCTACTGAAGATAGTTTTGTTGGTAGAAGATACCCTATTCACTCGTCTAATTCAACTATTTTCCATCTGACAATCTGTTTAAATTAACAAAATCCCCATTTCCAAAAGTTTGACAAATAGTCATACTCTATGACCGACACTTCATTTCAGTTATGTTAACATTTTTTGGCACGGTAGTATGAAAGCGCTCAACTGTAACGTGATCTAAATTCAAAGAATCAGTAGTTGAATTGGACGAGTGGATACGGTATTCTTAAAGGCAAATCATATATACTATCAAAGAGAGAGCAGATGATTCATATCCTAATTGTTTATTGTTGGCCGACTGTACATGTCGTAAATGACAAACTATCTACTGAAGATATTCCTTGCATTTTTTGGTAGATTGGTAGAAAATTTTAGAAATACCAAGCTTTAGAACCTCAACAACTGTTTGTTTGGCAAGAAATATCCCAAAAGGAAAGTATCTACTGAAGATAGTCTAGAGGATCTAACTGTTGTAGTTGTTGGTTTGGAAAGAAATTTCCCAAAAGGAAGGTATCTACTGAAGATAGTCTAGAGGATCAACTGTTGTAGTTGTTGGTTTGGAAAGAAATATCCCAACAAGGAAAAATATGAAATTAGGACATATAATTATAATATTTTGTATCATCTTTATGCTCTGTCCATACATGTTGGTTTCAGTCATGACAGGCCACATAAACCATGTCATTCCACTCAAATATGTGGAGAACAGTATCAGGTTGCCATTTGAGGAAACCAAAATCTCCTGAGGAGCATAAACAAAGATTCATCTATTGCTAGCCACTTAGGTCTGGAGGCACTGGTAAATTGATAATGCTGAACCTGGTTAGAAGCACTGGTTTAGATATGATATCGTTGCCAAAATGTTGGTTTTGGATTTATAAATTGGAGACCAGTTTGGCCATAATTTTAATAATGAATGACAGTTAATTTGTTTCTTTATTCAAAACTTAGTATAAACAATTGTAAATGCTGATTATCACCCAGTTGTCTGAGAAACATTTCTCGTATGCTTTAAAATATTTATCAGTTAAAGGGGCATTGGACAAGTTTAGCATCATCCCCAAACTTTTACCCAAACATTTCGAGATTTTTGCATTATTTGAAGTATTAGCGGTAATAATGACAGCATGCAAAGTTTCATTGTCAAATTCACACCATATTTATCGAAATATTTAGTTATTCCCTTATTTTTAATTATTGTTGTCAACAACAATAAATACTGCCCTCTATAGTTGAATTTCTAGAAATGATCTTTTCAGGAGATCTAATGAAAATTCCAAATTTCTTTTGATTTTTCTGCAATCTATGATGTGAAAGGAATGTTTTACCAACAAATCTTTGGCTCTTTCTCATTATATAGCATCAATAAATACGTTTAGAGAATAGCCTCATACCCAAAATCAAGAAATAAAATAAATTTCAAATTTTTGACTTTTTTGAAGGTTTTTATCAAAATTTTCCCGATATCTGGTAATTGAATGTTATTTTCTAACATAGAAAGTGTATATCATCCACTAACAAAATTTCAAAATTTTGTCCAATGCCCCTTTAAATCATTTATCAATTCATATCAATTCATTAATTCAGTTTTGTTACCTATTCATTAATTTTGTATTCATTTTATCTATTGATATCTATTTATTTATATGTTTACTTGAATATAATAACTCATCTTTAACCTACTATTTGACTCTTTACTAATTGCATACTTGCCAATTTATTTACATACTTACCCAGTTTTGTTTTACATTTATTTATTCTCAAGTATGATTCAAAGCTTACACTCTGGCACTTTCTCCACTGGTGGAAAACACTGTAGCAATTGTTGCTGCAGGGTTTATCATTAGAGCTTCAAAAGAACAAATCAGCAGTTTCAGCATCTTCAAAAACCTACCAAGTGGCAACAAATTAACAAAGTCATTGGATATTGGAAAAATTGCTACTGAAACAATGTCGTGTAGTGGAAACTCGAAGCATTTTCTGCTGGTAGAAAAATGCCAGAGTGTAATCAGAGCTTCAAATTTCCTCTTCATTTCTTACACCTTTTACACTTACCTGGAGTCAGTATTATGAGTTGATCCACCATCCAAATTGAATATGAAAAAGAACGAAAAGACAAGAAATATTCATAAAGTAGACTATAAATATCATCATGAAAATGATTATAATGTTATGCAGTGAAACATCATAGTAATCATTTTAACACATTTGAATAATCTACCTACAAAATTTGTAAGATATTGAAAAGAGGTAATAATTTTTTTTAAATAACAGAAAAAATAGTTAAAAACAAAACAAAATACAGTTTCTACTTTTGTTATTATTTTGCTTGGCAGTATGTGCACATCTTGCTTCGTTCAGGAACCAAGCTTTCAAAATTCCTGCTTCACCTTGTCTTTATAATATGTGACCTGTCATATCGAAAGGTACCTTAAGGGTCCCAAAATGAAAATTGATTTTTTGGTCTCACCTGAAAAACTATATTTTAAGCTTTAAAATGACACCTTGCTTTTGTTTTTGGATGTTCGATTGCAAAGTTACATCCAAATTGGTAAAAGGCATCGGTCTGATTCAGAAAACTTATAGTTCTGAGAAAATCAAGTTTAAAGTTTCTGTACAGGTAAAACTTGAATGGAGAAAGGATTTTTATCTCGGTTCTTAAAACATTTGTCTTATGTTTTGGATGTTGGACCCTGATTAATATGATAGAAAACACTTCAAAGGTCATGTTTCTGATGAAATTAGAAATTCGACCTTGGACGTGATTTTTGACTATGCTCAGCTTCAATGGCTCATATCTCGTAACTTACTATTCCGACCTTAAGGTACCTTTTGATATGACGGGTCACATATGAAATCATTCAATCAGGGTGAGAATTGTAGCCCCTGAATGATGCGTGCACATGCTACAGGGCAAAAGAGTAACATTTGATGTCATATGTCAACTGGTCTAAACCTCTGTGGTAATAACTGCAATACTGCTTTTGAATACATTTAATTTCAAATATTTTAAGACGTTGTAAGTACTTTTTTTTTTTGGAGAAAGGCTTTTACGACAGGAATTCATAACATTTGATCGATTTTTACAGGTTTGCTGTCACAACTTTAGAACTGTCAAGCTTTCGTCAGGAGTACCTCTAACTTCTTCAAGACAAATATTGTAAAGACATGTGGGCCGTCACTTCCAACTGATGACTTGCATGTGCCATTCACTGAATGCTGCCCCTTGACAACAGTATTGAAAGCAGATCACCTCTTTGAGATTGTGGTGGCTCTGAAAAGAGCCTTTCTGAAGGTTGCCCCTTGCCAACAGATTCACAAAAAAGTACTAATGTGTTGTTCTTTTGAGATTTTTGTGGCTCTGAAAAGAGTCTTCCTGAAGGCTGCCCCTTGCCAAATGTGAGCACATTTTGAAAAATTTCAATGTTAGCAGAGAAATTTTGATGCATTTTGATCCCTCATAATACTTCCTAAATGCAAATACCTTCGCATATGCATCACAAGTCAATTGCCAAGACATCATAAAGACATTGTGAGCATTACCATTTGCCATTCATCACAAAAGCATTGTAAAGTGGAACCAAGCAATCTTGTAATTGACTCATCTAAACCTCTACACAAAGATTGCATGAACAGTCTATAGCCTTTGAAACAGGACTCTGGCTCATAGGTCATAAGTTTGAGCTCACTTTATATCTGAAAGACATTTAATTCTGATAAGAGAGGTGCATTGGGGAGCAGTTGGGAAATATGTAAATCCAAGTGCTGCAAGTCCAATGTTGAAACTAAAACAAAAACAATTTCAAAGCCTAAATGAAATTTTGAAAAGATCTAAAAGAAGTGCAATTGATAAATCCTGCTCATAGCCAAACTTGTTTGTGTTGTCTTCGAAAAACAGACAACCAATATTTAATCCATAACTCATTACAAGTATATAGGTTGTTTAAATTGCTATTAACACAATGTTTATTCATGTTCATAGCCAGACAGGCTCATAGGAATTATATTTGATTAGTATCAAGAGTGAACAAGGTGTCGCGATAATGAGACCAGTAATAGGTTGATGTGAACGGGTGTGAAGCTTGCAATTCAAAATACATGTAAAGATGTGAGAAAAATCTTGATTACACAGAAACCTACAACAATGTATTGGTTTGAAAATAAAAATAAAACAGAAACTTGTATTGCAAATTTTGCTAATAAATAAAAATCAAAACACAGAAGAAAAAAAAGAGTCCAAAATTGTCAGATCACTACATTTATTCATGGCAAAAATACATGGAAGTAATGAATCGCAAAACACTATACTAGCAAGCATGCTGTGTTCTAAAATCTATGCTGTAATATTGTAAAGTCAATCCATCTTATTGTATACATAAGCTTATAAATACATAAATATGTGTACAAAATTAAAGTGAATCATGATCATATGGGGAAATTGAAAGTATGTTCTGTAGCAACTCATCTCAAGGAAACAGCAGCAAGCGTTTCATCATATAATTATTTAAAATTGTACTTCATAAAACTTGAGAGAATATTATGCCATCACCGGATGCATTTCAGAAGTTGTGATGAAACATAATATGCTACGAGCTTCCTATAAATATGGAGGTGATGTTTGATTGTGATTTTATGGAAATGAAAACATTTAAATAAATAAAAATATAAGAAATTATGTCTTAAATTTTTTAGTTGCTCCGGTAGCTGCACTTCACTTTGCAAGAGTACCATTGAGAATATAAATCCATTAAAACTGTAATGCATCCATCACCCCATTGACATCTTTTGTTTTTTACAGTAAGACTGACTGAAACTGATTTAAATTTCCTCTATAAAATAAACCTCCCAGTATTGCATGCTATATCAGATGAGTGTGATATAAGATATAGGGATAAATTATTGATTAAGCTTATCTGGGGATTGCTGATCAGTATATTCTATATTTAGGAATATGGGTAGGAGTTTTAAAATTATTGGAAATAGGCACATTTCAAATGTTCTATTTTTCTTATTGTAAAGGAGAGCTTATGCCGAAAACTAAAAGAAATGCATGAAAAATTAATCAATGCTTTCAAAACATGAAAAGTGAAAAGAGAAAGGAAGAAGAGGAACAAACTCAAAAAGGAAAGAAAGAAAAAACAGTAGAAATCTGCAAACATACAAAGGGAATTACAGTTGGTAAGTTTGTATACCCGTCTCTCATAACTTATCATATAATGATAAGGAGTTCCTTAAATATAAAAAATGGCAGTATTACAAACAATAAAGAAAAAAGCAATACAATAAAAATAAAAATAAAAGAGAAAGAAAGATTATGATGCTTTGGCTCAGTAAAACACTAATTAGCATACTAGAGCAGTCTTTGCATTCAAATCATAGTTTTGATTAGGTGATTTACTGGCTTCTATGATGCAGTGAAGAGAGCAGTCCTTATCTAAATCATGGCGTCTATTAGGGTGATTTACCTGGCTTTATGATCCACCAAAGAGATATATTCAATCTCCTTAACGTCTTCGTGTGCCATTTCACTTAATGCAAGGCAGCGAAATCAAACATTTACCTGTATTCTGTTGGGAGTCGTTGCGGAAATGATGCCACTTTGGAAAGAGTGAAATGGGTTAATGCAATGATTCACATGTACATTTGAAGACTTTCAAGCTGGGTTAGGGGATTTTTGTTTGAGCTCAAAAGGACAACAGAGAAATGGAGAGCAGATGTCATGTAATATTAATAAATTTTGAAATAACTAGGACTTTTTCATCTTCAGTTGATAGCAAGTATATTTGTCATCTTCTGTACATAACAAGTATTTTGCATCTTATAGATAGCAATTATTTTTTTTCTTCTGTTGATAGCAAGTATTTTGTCATCTTCTGTAAATAGCAAGTATTTTGTATCTTCTGTAGAAAGCAATTATTTTCTTATCTTCTGTGGCGTAGAAAGTATATTGACGTCTTCTGCACAAAGCAAGTATTTTGTTATCTTCTATAGATAACAAGTATTTTGTTATCTTCTGTAGGTAGAAGTATTTTGCAGTCTTCTGTACATAGCAAGTATTTTTCTATCTTCTGTAGATAGCAATTATGTTGTTGTCTTCTGTACAAAGCAATAATTTTGTTATGTTTTGTACTGTGTAATGTTTTGTTAAGGCAAAACTGAGTTGGTTGAATACTAATACAACTAACGTATCTTTGGACGAAGTTTTCATCTTTTAAGGCTACAGTCCCTAAAAATGTCTCGCTCGGCTGAATGTCATGTTTACTGCAAGTTTTTACCTACTTACACTATCAGAATATCACAATTTTTGGCGTACATATTGAATGAATAGAGTCTCTAGTTTATACATGGAACTTTACTAGTGATTTCACGTCCATTATCAAGGTCAAAATGACACCCCCCTTTTTCGCCGAAACCTCATAATTTCATGATGTTCGGACAATTCGACTGGTTTCAAATTTTGACAGATTGTAGGTTTGATACTTCTTATTGAATTGCAAACAATATTTTATTAATATGCTGAGTTGATTTTGAATTATAATGTAACAAACCCGCGTTGTTTTACCCGAAAATCCGGATGTGAATTACGACCCTGTTTGAGCTGTGAATTGGCTGTTTTAAGTATCTAAATTATCTACATTTTGTCTGATATACGCATTCGCATAATTTACTTACAAATTGAGCATTCCAATGAGGCAAAAATTGCAATTTATAAAGAAAAATATGGCATTCTAATGTTTTTGTTTTAGATTTTAGTTCAAGATCTCAATGCTGCATTGATAGCTCAGCGGTACATCCCTCGCTTTGTAATGCATGACTAACCCCTGCCATAATCCATGGTTCAAGTCCCCGCAAAGGCAGTGGAAACTATTTATCTTTTCATGATTAAACAATAGTTAGGATTCACATTTTGCTAAGCATGGATTCCCTTTACCCTTAATATGGTAAGTGGAAAATACACTATTTTCAAAATCAGAAATCCGACTAATACTTTTAACACATTTCTAGATATACTTTTTAGAGATATAAATAGTGGACTGACCACCCATCGTGGTCATGCCATTAGTAGCTCCTCAGGTTTCTTCATGCAATTTGACTATTTCTTCATATCACTCTACCTCATAAAATGCTCCTGAGTTTGTTGCTCTAATGCCATTTCTAATTAAATCCATTTGAACTGTTTGGCCAGATATCTCTGGGCAGATCTAGATATTAGTAAAATTGTCCATTCTGTCTCTTTCTTAAGATTATTAAGAGTAAATATATCTAAGGACCACAGGATGGACAGAAGAATATTAATAAGTCATCAGTCCCAAGTACAGGGTAATAAGGAAAAATAAAATAGTGACATGTTATAAGGCCAAAAAAAAAACAAGTTTGTTACTGGTAACATGCTTGAAAAGTAAAATGCGATATGCGTTTTTTTGTTTTTGTTTTTTTTTTAACTTTTCGAAAATGCAATGCGATATGCGATTTTATTTTTTTTTTGATTTTTTTTAACACAAAATGCAGAAAGAAAAACAAATCTGAAGAGAGCAGTCCTTATCTAAATCATGGCGTCAATTAGGTGATTTACCTGGCTTCATGTACAGAGCCAGACAGGCTCATAGGAATTTTATTTGATTAGTATCAAGTGTGAACAAGGTGTCGCGATAATGAGACCAGAAATAGGTTGATTAAAGAGTGAGCCTTTAGAGGCCAATTTGATCCCACCACTAACATGAATGATCAAACAAAAACGGAATGGCAAATACTAGCTAAAAAGTCATGTCAGACATGGCAATTTGGCATGGCCACTGATAGTCCATTAGAATGCATTGGTTGTATCTGACTGTCAAACCGTATGGCTGCCGTGGTCCTCTAGTCCCAGGCCAACATATGTAAAATAATGTACAACATCGTTGAAAAAGTGGCACGAAAAAGTACTTACTTTGATCAGCTGATATTCAGGCTCATGTTGTAAATCTTCTCTGACTTCACTCACTCCTGAACCCATTTCCCCCCTCATAATTTTGTTGGCATGTCCATTGGGGTTCTACTATAAAAAAACTCCCATGCTTTGACCATTTTGTCCTCGGATTTTGAAATTATGCACGCTGAAATTAGCATGATGATGTATTTTCTTCCGACTTCGCAACGATCTTCACGAACTACCATCTGTCATGTCAAATGCACACGCATGCATTCATGCGAGTTTGACCCAAATTTTATCTCGGGAGCCAATATATTTGTACTTGCTCGACCGTTTGATTGTATGTAATTTATGCATCGGGCATATGGTCGTAGACCAAAATTTCGAGTCAGTGTCGTAGAAACACTAAAATTGGTGTTCGTTTGTTTCTTACGCTAGTTACGCAAATCTCCAGTAAGCTGTTCGTTTGTTTGTTACGCAAGTGTAACTCCAGTAAGCTTTTTTTACAGAATGTTTTTAATTATTTTTTTTTTTGATACGAAATATGAAAAAAAAAAAATTATGCAGGAAATATGTAACTTTTCAGAAACGCGCGCGTGTTACCAGAAACAAACTTGGGTTGTTTTTTTTGGCCTAACATCCATACCTAGGTGTCACAGATAATTTTCCAAATATGAATTTCATCATGTCACTAATGTCTACTTTAGTTGTTTTCCATTGTCTTCCATTTTTGAAAAAAAAAAATTCATTAATTCATTAATGTCTACTTTTAGTTGTTTTTTATTGTCTTCCATTGGTGAAAATAAAATATGTTTCTTATTTTAATAGATGAGATATCTGGCTAGATTTCAAATGTGAAAGAGTAAAGACAGTCTAGTAGGATACTGCAAATAGAATTTGAAGTTGAGTTGGTCAAAATATAGATGATAATTCATTCTTTCCAAATAGTTTATTTGCACTTTTGTTATTTGTATTTGCATCCATAGAAGATTCATATATCTTGGTTGCAAAATCACAGGTCTTGAAAGTAATTACATTGTACATCTGAATATCAATATGTAGTCATTATGAACTAAGACACTTGAAATTCAATTTTTCCAGCTATCTAGGTCTAGCTAATTACAAATACATGGGCAGGTCATTAAAATGACAGGAAATTAGTGGGCAATGTAAAATTGTTGGTAATTTGGTAAAGTAAATCAGGTATTTGATGAAACGTTCTTTAAATACTCCACGATTTTTGGATCATTTGAAGTGCAATTGCTTATATTGACAAGATTCAGAATATCACAATAAATTGGGTACATAGAGTAGATCGAAATATTAAACTTTTGTCATTGTTTAAGATATATGACCACAGGTAGGTGACCCGATTTTGTCAAAAACTGAAGTTTGGCTTGAAAAGTCTGTATGAGCTAGGTTAATAGTAATACTACAAGCAAATCTGAAGGGAAATGACCCATAGAAAAACTACATGATCATTTATTGTAGAAACACAAACTTATATACATTCGCCATCCAGCCGAACTAAAGATGCTAGGATCTAGAAACACCTCACAACAACATCAGTGTGGAGTGACCAAAACAACAGACTAGATGTTGAAATATATCCGTGAGTACCAAAAATATTGGATTTGTATTTCAGATCTTCTAATATCTTATGAACTATGAACAATCCTGATGAATCTATTTCTGAATCAAAACAGCTTTAAGCCCAACAAATTATGATCTAATTTTTGAACAATCTACAGTCACAGAAAAGAAATTCCAATCTGGAACAGTTCAAAATATTATCAAGAACTACTTTATTTAATAAAGCAACTATTTGCTTAATAAATATATCACCTTAAGAAAAGTGTGCCACTTAATACTAATATAACTTAGTGCTGCATTTATAAATGGCACTTTACATATCCAGGTCTGTTCTCTCGACTGTCATGTTGCAGATGACACAAATACATTACACAAGTTTTTGTTTTAAATGCCATCCATCCCCTATTCGACACTTTAATGGCTATTTATATTCCTAGCAAATCATTGACATTTAGGCCGAAACCATAGTCGGCCGAAACCATAGTCGGCCTCCAAACAAAATTTTCCCTACCAAACATTTGGTTGTGATGTTACCAAATATTTGCCATCAAAATTGAAGTATGAACGGGTAACAAACATTTGGTCCAATAACATGTGCAATCTAGCGCGAAATTTTATTTGGTCTCAACTCGGTGTTGAAGTTATTTTGTTTGGAATCACTCGTCATTTTGACGTCACAACCAAAATTATGTTTGGTAGAGAAATTTTTTTTGGAGGCCGACTATGGTGTAATGAAAAATCCAAATTTGCTTATTGCTGACATATGCCTCATTTCCCTTGATAATGTCACATAATAGCGCTGACCTATTTTAAGAAATGTTTGTCTTCTCAGTTTTTATATTTAGAAATTTATTGTTAAATTCTCAAAATTATATCAGTTTTGCATCTACCAAACCATTTTTTGTAAAGGTATCGTGCTTCTGGGTGTATTTAACAATTTTAAACTATAATAAAGTCAGTTTTAAAAGGATAAAAACACATTTTAAAATCGAAAATTCAGGAAAATAGAAACACTTTCAACAGTTTGCTAAGGAACAAATATTAAAATTGGGTGGAAAATCATATTTTTAAGAACAAATAATAAAGTTTTGTTTATTTGTTTCTTTGTTTTGATTCTATCATGCCTTTACTTGATTCAGAGAAATTGTTTGAATTTTCATATCCATGTGGATACTGGATAGTGGCTAATACCTTAAACTCTAGGAAACTTAAAAATGTGTAAAAGGTAGTCAAACGATGGAACCAGGGTCACAGCATATTCCTACCATTGCAATCTCAAAATTTGCAAATGCTTCACAATTTCATGTACTCCATGATCCAGTTAATTCTCCAAGCAGTTCCGTTCACCCATCCCTCCGGACCACCTCATGAAGTTCCAAGATCACATTCATTTATATACAGTCTAACAATAGCATATTCATATTCTGTGGTGTTTTAGATGTAAGAAACAAAGAGAAACATAAACTAAATAAACAAAACAAACAAAAAAAGTAATAAACCTGGGCATATGACTTTTTCAGATACATGAGCTAACCCACAATCAACAACTCACCTGCTAAATAAGTGGCATTTATTCAAAATGGTATAATATGTCCACATAATCAGTGGTTTAGAATTGATGACATTGAACTTTGACCATATTAATTATTAATATATACATGGTCTGCGTCATTTATGAGAATTTCTCACGTTAATTTAATCAAGAACTCAAGATGCCTGATTATTAATGCTGTTTGGAGTTACACTATGGCATGCTGGGCATGTCATTTTGACTAAAACTAGGCCCTATCTAACAAAATAATGAAATATAATAATAATAATAAAAAAATATTTGACAACTACAGAAGATTATACAATATTTACTATCTATGGAAGATAGAGGATGATAAACTATTTACTACCTGCAAAAATAAAAAATACTTGCTATCTACAGAAGATATTTATCCAAACCACTAATCATCTACAAAAGACACAAAAATATTTACCTTCTACATGAGATTTCAAAATACATGCTGTAAAAGACAACAAAATACTTGCCATCTACAAAAGACGGCAAAATATTGGTATTTAAAGAAGATAACAATACTTGCTATCTACAATAGATGACAAAATAATACTTGCTGTCTGCAGAAGATGGTAAAATACTTGCCAACTGCAGAAAATGACATATACTTGTTATCTACAAAAAGCTATCTACAAAAGATACCAAAATACTTTCTATCTGCAACTGATGACAAAGTGCTTGCTGCCTTGTTAATAAATGACACAATTTGTTCTACTTGTATATAAGTGTCTAAATTTTACAGGACATACCACATTTTATTGATGTACTCAAATAATATAAACTATGCCTTGCATTTAAACATATTTATGGTATATTCCTCTCCTTATTTTGAGTAATATGAATCCAAGTTGTTGTTTTTTTCCAAGAAAACAATCAGTTCTCTTAAACTTTCTTCTATTGCTAGCTTGCCTCGATGTACACAGAATCTTTAATCAAACAAGTAGTGATGCCCTCAGAGATACCTGTAGCAGTTGCTTACCACTACAGGATAACAATTTTTTTCATAAATATATAGTATAAAATAAAAAAAAAAATGTTTGCATCAGTTTTGCGTGCGCAAATTTCAATGCACACTGAACGCATGCTTTACTAACACGTTTGGTTAATCACACGCTGCATCGCATTAATATATATGCTTGAAATTATGCAGACACAGATGTGCCATCAAAGTATAATCAAATCTTATTGAAAAATGCACGTTTTTGTCATTTTTCTTAAAACACAGTGACCCTATTTTTTTATTTCAGTATTTTGAAGTGCGCAAAAAATGCTTTAACATATGTAAACTGATGCAAAATTACCAAAATCAATGGAGCATTTACTATTTTAAGAGCATATGATGATCAACTTTTTGGAACTCTCCCTATATACTTTGTGTAGTAAATCGAGTAAATTTTGGGGGAAAATATGTACTTTCTGAAATGTCTGTATCTCAAAAACGATCATGGTGACCTATCTATTTTATTTTAGATTCGTTATCGGCACAAATGAATGTTCCAAATACTAAATTTTTAAGAAAATCAATGTAGCTTTTGTATCTCTGAGAAAACCCCTTAAACCATGCATTATCTTCATCCTTCTCATCTTTTCCATACATAATTTTCTGCAAAGTTGACTTTGCGATCACAAACCCATCACTTAATGCCAGACAAGATTGTTTTTGAATCCTATGCCAATTTCTTCTTACAGATCAGTAATTGATGTGTGCTTATTGTGCCATTTATCCTACATCAGTTTGTCTGCCTTTCACCTTTGTGAAC
Source organism: Ophiothrix spiculata (assembly GCA_000969725.1). Classification (NCBI taxonomy): domain Eukaryota; kingdom Metazoa; phylum Echinodermata; class Ophiuroidea; order Amphilepidida; family Ophiotrichidae; genus Ophiothrix; species Ophiothrix spiculata. The sequence continues at coordinate 48,709 of JXSR01S029289.1, forward strand.
AGTAAGCTGTAAATTTGATTAAATATCCTTCTGGGATTTAAATCAGCAAATAATAGCTCGATCTTTAGAGCTGCACTGAAAATGATGTACAAAATAGGTTAATAAAGACCTAGATTTGCAGGGGGCAATGTCATTTTCTATGTAATCATTGAAGAGGCTGTTTTTATCTGTTCAAAAAAAAAACCTCAGACACAGTGTAATATTTAATTTGAGTGTTCGAAACAAAATATCTAAGTAAACGTATCCAAACACATATCATATTTTACGGAATAAAATATGCACAAAAATCACATATCTAAAGCAAAACTGGGATGAAGTGAGGGATGTTGGGGTCTGTGGAAAATACATCCGAAAACAAAGTTCACATTGCTCGGCAAAATGCGTCAAAATTATGGTTTTGACTCGGATGTCAGATTTAAAAATGCAACATCTGAGTCAAAACCTTAACCCTAACTCCCAAACGCTTAAAAACTATCTAAGTCCGAATACGTCATACAAAAATTTCCCATTTCCCCTGGGATTTGAACCCTTGATCTCTCGCATCCCGTTCCAATGTCCAGCTATGGCACGCCACCGAGTATGGCCTGCCATGGCAGCACTTTCCTGCCCATCCGTATCCCCGGTCTATGACGTATTTGGACTTAGACGAATTTCTTGATTTTTGTTTGTTGGATTTTGTTGGACTGTGAAGTGTTAGGGTTAATTTGTAAAATATGTTTACTAAAGTCAAAGACAACATCCAAAAGGAAAAAAAAGTTTGTCCTGACATCTCCTTTAAAAAGTCTGGCTACAGGCCTGTTTGATTTTATATATAAATTACTTTTATACGATAACAATCACATGCATCAACACCTTAACAATTTTGAACATTTGTAATTTTATGTTACAATAAGAAAATATACCTCCTTTAAAAAATAGGACATGTAATTATTATATTTTGTATCATCTTTATGCTCTGCCCATGCATGTTGGTTTCAGTCATGACAGGCCACATAAACCATGTCGTTCCACTCATATGTTGAGAGTGGTATCAGGTTGCAATTTGAAGAAACCAAAATCACCTGAGGAGCATAAACAAACATTCATCAATTGCTAGCCACTAAAGTCTGGAGGCACTGGTAAATTAATAACACTGAACCTGGGATGAAACACTGGTTTAGATCAGTTGCCAAAATGTTAGTTTTCGATTTATATAATATATCAGTTCAGTCTTAAATTCTTATTTGAATTAAAATTATTTGTTCTATTTATTAAAAATTGGATATAAACAATTTCTGGTGACTACGCCAAAGTTATTTGAGAAGAAAATAATGTCTGCAAGCGATTTTTAACAATTATTTATTCAATCACTTTCTAATATATTTATTCATCTATTTACTATTTTATTGGTATATATATACCGAGTGAGTCAAAAAAACTGCAATAGTTAAATGAAAGCCGTATTTTCAAAAAGAGATATCATGAACATGAAATGTATATATCTAAATAGATCACAGATTGACCTTTAAAATGGTGAAAGAATGGGGAAAATTGATAAAGGCATCGTAGAGATACACGTATTTGAATCGGAAGGCATAAAAACAGTTCTGTCCAACTGTCGTGTTTATGTTTTATTTATGGAGGACACAATTATGACATTATCCTTTTCTCTTTTGTTTTTGGGTCCCTGGATAAGGGCCGTTTGAGTTTGGTGGCCCTGACAATTCAATATTCGGTTATATGCGGACAGGGACACATTTGGCAGGGGATTTTTTCCCGAGCTCACTTCTGGATCCCTTGTCAATGTTTGACGAACGCGGTCGACGTTTATCCTGCTTCTTGTCGTTCGCGGTCTTCAAGATCTCTCTTTATTTAGGTTATGGACTGTTCCTATTCTTTTGAATTCGCCTGAATTCTATTATTAGAAAGTGGATGCACATAGTACACGCGATTGAGGGAATGCATCCCGGAATCTCCGTTTAACTTCTGCATGAGTTTTGGTTGTAAAATTAACCTTGGCAATTAGAGCACGTTGCTCGTTGGTGATCTTGAGGCATTTTGAGCAATGACTGGTTGATAAGCCCTCCCTTTTAAGACAGTACCCCAAAACATGTCGTTTTGCACTTGAAAAGACCGGCTAAATTATTTTTTAAATGCAAATTAATAGATTAAGAGGAGATAACCTTCAGATCACCGGAGCAAGGTAATCGGTTTGTGTTATTATTCAAGAGGTGTTGGCAAAATTCAATCAAATATTAGTACTTACTCGATTGACGAAGCATGCTCATTTGGACAGAACTGTTTTCATACCATATTATTCAAATATCAATTTTCACCATTCTTTCACCGTGTGAAAGCTTAATCCATTACCTTTTTAGAAATTAATATTATTTGTTCGAAATTACTTTAGTTCTTACAATATGGCTTCTATCTAATTATTGCAGGTTTTTTTGACTCATGCGGTATGTAGGGGAAAATAGCAGTGCTTCCGCTGGTGTAAAAATGCCAGAGTGTTATCAGAGCTTTGAATTTTCTTGACATTTCTTACATCTCAACACTTACCTGAAGTCATTAAAATGAGTTGATCCCAAATCCAAATTGAATATGAAAGGAAAGAAAAGATAAAGAAACATTTATTAGTTAAGTATAAAATATAATTATACAATCATTGTCAAAAATGGTCTGTTCATAAACATCTTGTAATGACCCATTGAACAGAGGAGGGTGGCCGTGGCAACTTATTACTGGTTGCCGTGCGGGTGCCGTTGGAATACTCGTGGAAAAATACAACTTCCGGGATGGTCACTAAAATTATATTCATAATCAGTAAACAATATGATAAAATCTATCAATCAATCAATGATACAAGTACTTGCATAACATGCATACCCCATGAAGGAGTCTATTCATACAGGGGACCCACGGCTTTACGTGACTGTCAACAGTGGGGTTCACATAGATTTGGAATAAAATAATTATGTTTATTACTATAAGAACACTTTTATAATTTTTTGAGGAAAGGTAAAAATATGATTTTTGTAATATTTTCTTAAATATGTGACCCAATAGAAATACACATAAAACGTATCCTAAATTTGCGTTTTAGAAATCCCTCATCTCTAAATCAAGAAATTGCGTCATATGTGACCTACCATTGAATAATTTACCAAGAAAATAAGACTAGTTGAATCTAGTACATGTATAACTACCTGGATATTAGCAGCACATACCATGAAAATATGCTTGTAAACAGTCAAGCAAAATTAACAGGAATGATGAATTTCAGAACAAATTTTGAATAAACAAATGATATGTGGACAAGCGAATAAAGTTGAAAAAAGAAGAAACACATTCTGAATTATACATTTTTTGTAAATTAAAGTTGAAAAATTGAAAAGAGAACTGATTTCATGATTGATCAATACAGATCTCATCTATTTATCTTAGAAGGAACCCATCTCTATAGCTACAACTCTGTTTTTGATTTTGGTCAGTGCAAAGTAGGTCAGTGTATTGAACTCACTATAGCAATGTACTTGATCAGCTCAAAGTTCCTTACAGAGTCATAGCATAATCAAGTATCATCGGGTGAAAAAGGTCTAGCATCATGGCAGATGGAAAGCTGCCCAAGATGAGCAAATTTTCATGTTGTGTGAAATGTATTTTTACTGTATTAATCTAGTATTTGGTACAAATTTCATAACTCTTTAGCAAACTTGTAATGAATTCACTGAACCTCTACACAAAGATTACTTGGGCAGTATTCAGCCAGTGAAGCAGGGTTCTGAATCAGAAGGACTCTGAATCAGTAGGGCATGAGTTAGAGCCCACTCTATATCTGATAAATAAAGTGCACTGGGGAGTTGTTGGGAAATATCATGCACAATCCAAGTGCTGCAAGTCAAAAGCTGAAACTCAATTTCAGAGCCTGAATTAAATTTTGAAAGCTTTTTTAAAGAGAAGTGCAAATAATATACCTTGCAAACTTGTTAGGATTGTCGTAGACAAACAACAAGACAACCAATATTTAAACCATAGCTCATTACATGTATATGGGTTGTTTAAATGGTTATTAACACAATGTTTATTCATGTACATAGCCAGACAGGCTCATAGGAATTATATTTGATTAGTATCAAGTGTGAACAAGGTGTCGCGATAATGAGACCAGTAATAGGTTGATGTGAACGGGTGTGAAGCTTGTGATTCAAAATACATGTAAAGATGTGAGAAAAATCTTGATTACACAGAAACCTACAACCGACCAACAACAACAATTGATGTATTGGTTTAAAAAGAAAAAAAACCAAGAAACTTTATTGCAAGTTTTTCAAAATTAAAAAAAAATGATCCAAGAAAAGAGTTCAAAATTGTCAGATAAATATTTAACCTGGTAATGATGAATTGCAATATTTTTGTCATAGATTTAAGAGCGTACAGATTGGAAACAGGACTATTTGGTTAGGATAGGGGATTACGCCACGTGGGCGCCATGTCTGGACCAACACTGTGCGAGTGACCCAGTTGTGTTCTGGTCACAAGCTACAATTACTTGACTACAGCGCAATACGCATCTTACATTTTTCCTCAAATTGTGCGTATGCAAGAAATAGCGCTTGACTTGACTCGATAGCCGCATTCTCGGTCAAATTACCAGTCTGTTGCTGTGTTTTTATCATATGCTAGCAGAATATTATGCTACCAAGAGTGCTATAATAGTGTAAAGTCAATCTATCTTATTGTATACATAAGCTTATAAATACATAATATTTGTATACAACTAAAGTGAATCTAGATCATATGGGGAAACTAAAAGTAGGTTATGTAGTAACACGTCCCTAGGAAGCGTCGTTCATCATTTAATTATACAAAATTGTTACTTCATAAAACTTAGAGAATATTATGCCAAGTTGTATAATTATGTACATAATTCAAATGATATAACCTGATGTATTTCAGAAGTTTTGAAGAAACATAATGTTAAGACTTTCCTATCAATCTGCAGGTGACGGGTGGTGATTTAATTGAATATGAAAATATTCAAAAAAAATATTTAAATATATATATTTTAAGTCGCTCCAGTAGTCTTCACTTTGCAAGAGCACCATTGAGAATATAAATCCATTAAAACTGCAATGCATCCATCACCCCAGAAGAGTTGACATATTTTGTTTTTTACACAAAAACTGACTGAAACTGATTTAAATTTCCTCAATAAAATAAATCTAGTATTTCATGCTATATCAGATGAGTGCGATATAAGATATAGGGATAAATTATTGATCAAGCTTATCTGGGGATTGCTGATCAGTATATTGGATGTGATTCTATATTTAGGAACATGTCATGGTTAGGAGAAAATTGTTTTCTTACAAGGGACTGCTTATTGCATAAAAGTCAAAACTAAAATAAATACATAGGAATTGATCAATGCTTTTAAAAACATGAAAAAGAAAAAGAGAAAGAGAAGGTGGAACAAAGTTTTAAAAAAAAGAAAGAAAGAAAAGCAAAAGAAATCTGCAAAAAAAAATGTACAAATGGAATTACAGTTGTTAATATTGTAAACCTCCGGAATCTCCAGAATTTATCATGTAAGAACCTGCTTGGATTTTTTTCAAATGACCGAATCATAATTTTTTAAAATAAATTAATAATTAAGATGAGAAGAGAAGAGAGAAAAAAAAAGAAAAAGAAAAATACAAAAAAAAAAAGTAAAATAAATAAATAAGAGAGAAAAGAAAGATTATGCTGCTTTGGCTCAGTAAGGCTTATTTTTTCATGTTCAGTAATGTATTTTATATTTTGGCTAAAATGTTGAAGTAAATTATTAAAAAAAAGGAAAAACTGCAAAAGAAAAATATCTTTGCTCCTATAACAAGTAAACAATACACTAATTAGCATATTTAAGCAGTCTCAGCATCCAAATCATGGCTTAATTGGGGTGATTTACCCGATTATACACCAAAGAGAGCAGTCTTGGAATCGAAATCATTGCTTTAAGTGATTTACCTGGCTTTATGATACACTAAAGAGAGCAGTCTTAGAATCCAAACCATGGCTTCGATTAGGGTGATTTACCTGGCTTTATGATCCACCAAAGAGATATATTCAATCTCCTTAACATCTTCGTGTGCCATTTCACTTAATGCAAGGCAGTGAAATCAAACATTTACCTGCACTCTGTTGGGAGTCGTTGTGGAAACGATGCCACTTTGGAAAGAGTGAAATGGGCTAATGCAATGATTCACATGTACAATTGAACAATTTCGTGCTAGACTAGGAGATTTTCAATTTTTTTGAAGCATCATCACCAATCATCCCCTGTCAGAATTTGAAATGTAAAGGGTACTATTAATCTATGCACTTCAACATATCCCTAATTATTCAGTAATTTACAATGGTTTTTAGATTATTAACCATATTTGAGTTGATTTAAAGCTGAAAATCTAACTTTGATAAATGCTCCCATTTTTTGAAAATACAACAAAAACACTCAAGACTAAAACTGGTTGAAAATGAAAGAAACAGCAAAAATCAATGACTCAATTTTGAGGCATATACAAAAGTTTAAATCAATAAATTAAATGCAGAACTCTCACATCCCTGATTAGAATACAGAATATCATATACTATAATTCTATGTCTTTTCCAGTTTTGTTTTACATCATACTACACAAAGACAATGTACATCATCTTTATTTTATTTTATTCCCTAAATTGATATACATGTGTCTGAGTCACTGATAAAACGGTTATGCTATTAGTGCAAACACTGATGAATTTAGTGGCAGATTTACACAGATAGCTTAACCCTTTCAGCCCTGAATTTATTTTCTAGTTTCAATTTTAGGATTCAACCTGTCTATGTTTAAATGACCATAAATACCATATAATGAGAGCTATGCAACAAAGCTAGTGCTCAAATTATAGAGAAAAAAGTAAGCTTTACAATTATACCAAATTTCATATGTACTGTGTCCTATGCAACAAAGCTAGTGCTCAAATTATAGAGAAATAAAAATTCCTTTAAAAAGGAATTGTTCGAGCAATCATGATTGAATCTTTTGATTGTGATTTCCACAAACAATCAATCATAGCATGCAAGCCCCATTATACTACATAAGACCAACGGTTGTGGATAATAGTACCAAATTCCGAAAGTTAAGAAAAATGGGAAAAGTCGGCCCTTTTCCAAAG
>JXSR01S029291.1:31538-54035 GCA_000969725.1 Ophiothrix spiculata
AAAGATACTCCTGCCAACAAAATTCCAGACAGGAAAAATGAGAAAAGGCCTAAGGGCTTACAAACATTTTTAAGATTGTCCGGGCGTCGAAGATATAATGGATATTTTTAACTTTTGATTTAGGTTCTAATATTCCTCATTGATATACCTACTTTTAATTCATCCACATTTGCAAACCTTTATAACCACTCCTTACCATAATCACCATCAATATATTTCTATTTGTTAATTCCAACCATGCAGGGGAGTAAATTGAATCTGAAGAAGCTTCAGCCGACAAAATTCCAGACAGGAAAAATTAGAGAAAATGCCTAAGGGCCTACAAACACTTTTAAGAGTGTCCGGGCGTCGAAGAAATATTTTCCCTTGAAGTAGCGTGCCCATATATCGATGAACAGCGTGTATAAGTCGACGAAGTTCACAAGGTAAAATAATGATTTAGGTTCAAATATTATTCAATGATATCTACTTTTAATTCATCCACATTTTCAAACCCTTTTCACCATTCCTTACCATCATCACCATCAATAAATTTATATTTATTAATTCCAACTGTGAAGGGGCAGTAAATTGAATCTAAAGGAACTTGCGCCAACAAAATTCCAGACAGGAAAAAGGAGGAAAGGCCTATGGGCATACAAACACTTTTAAGAGTGTCCGGACGTCGAAGATATATTTTCCATCGAAGTAGCATGTCCATGTCTATAACAGCGTTTAAAAGTCGACATGGACATGCTACTGCAGTGGTATGTCCATGTCGATGAACAGCGTGCAAATGTCGACGAAGTTCACAAGGTAAAATAATGGGTATTTTTAACTTTTGATTTTAGGTTCTAATATTCCTCAATGATATCTACCTTTAACTCATCCTCCTTTTCACCACTCCTTACCATCATCACCATCAATAAATTTCTATTATATATATATTTCATTGAAGTAGCGTGCCCATCCCTCGAAGAGTAAATTGAATCTAAAGAAACTTCTGCCAACAAAATTCCAGACAGGAAAAATGAGAAAAGGCCTAAAGGCCTAAACACTTTCAAGAGTGTCCGGGCGTCGAAGAAATATTTTCCACTGAAGTAGCGTGCCCATCCCACGATGAACAGCATGTAAAGTCGACGAAGTTCACAAGGTAAAATAATAATGGATATTTTTAACTTTTGATTTAGGTTCTAACATTCCTCAATGATATATCTTCTTTTAATTTATCCGCATTTTCAAACCTTTATCACCACTCCTTACCATCATTACCATTAATAAATTTCTATTGATTAATTCCAACCATGAAGGGGAGTAAATTGTATCTAAAGAATTTAATTTACTTCTGCCAACAAAATTCCAGACAGGAAAAAGGAGAAAAGGCCTGAGGGCCAAAAAATACTTTTTAGAGTGTCTTGACGTCGAAGAAATATTTTCCCTTGAAGTAGCGTGCCAATCTCTCAATGAACAGCTTGTATAAGTCGACGAAGTTCACAAGGTAAAATAATAATGGATATTTTTAACTTTTGATTTAGGTTCTAATATTCCTCAATGATATCTACTTTTACCTCATCATCATTCTCACACCCTTATCACCACTCCTTACCGTCATCACCATCAATAAAGTTCTATTTATTAATTCCATCCATGCAGGGGAGTTAATTGAATCTAAAGGAACTTCTGCAGACAAAATTCCAGACAGGAAAAAGGGGACAAATATTTTTAAGAGTGTCCGGGCGTCAAAGACATTTTTCCAAAGTCAAATTTCCACTGAAGTAGCGTGTCCATATCAATGAACAGCGTTAAAAGTCAACGAAGTTCATAAGGTAAAATAATGGGTATTTTTCAACTTTTGATATAGGTTCTAATATTTCTCAATGACATCTACTTTTAATTCATCCTCTTTTTCACACACTCTTTTCTCCACTCCTTACCATCATCACCACACTAGTATTCAAAAGTGTCTCAAATTGGCAAAAGTGTCTCAAATTGAAAGTCATCTCATAATGTATCTAATTTTGCTTCAAAAAAAATAAGCAAAATGAGATAAATTATGAGATGATTTTCAATTTGAGACACTTTTGCCAATTTGAGACACTTTTGAATACTAGTGCCATTAATACATTTTATTTATTAATTCCCACCATGCAGGGGAGTAAATCTAAATAAACTTCTGCCAAGAAAATTCCAGACAGAAAAAAAGAGAAAACGGCTAAGGGCCAATAAACACTTTTAAGAGTGTCCGGGCGTCGAAGAAACATTTTCCCTTGAAGTAGCGTGCCCATCTATCGATGAACAGCGTATTTTTGATATAGGTTCTAATATTCCTCAATGATATATCTACTTTTAATTCATCCACATTTCAAACCTTTATCACCACTTCTTACCATCATCACCATCAATAAATATATGTTTATTAATTTCAATCATGCAGGGGAGTAAATTGAATCTAAAGAAACTTATGCCAACAAAATTCCAGACAGGAAAAAGAAAAAATTCCTAAGGGCTTACAAACATTTTTAAGATTGTCCGGGCGTCGAAGATATATTTTTCCATTGATGTATCGTGCCCATCTATCGATGAACAGCGTGTAAAAGTCGACAAGGTAAAATAATGGGTATTTTTTAACTTTTTATTTAGGTTCTAATATACCTAAATGATATCTACTTATAATTCATCCTCATTTTCACATCCTTTTCACCACTCCTTACCATCATCACCATCAATACATTTCTATTTCTTAATTCCAACCATGCAGAGGAGTAAGTTGAATCTAAAGAAACTTATGCCAACAAGATTCCAGACAGGAATAAAGGAGAAAAAGCTTAAGGCCAACAAACACTTTTAAGAGTGTCCGGGCGTCGAAGACATATTTTTCCATTGAAGTAGCGTGCCCATCTCTCGATGAACAGCGTGTAAAAGTCGACGAAGTTCACAAGGTAAAATAATAATGGATATTTTTAACTTTTGATTTAGGTTCTAATATTCCTCAATAATCTACTTTTAATTCATCCTTATTTTAAAACCCTTATCACCACTCCTTGCCATCATCACTATCAATAAATTTCTATTTATTAATTCCAACAATGCAGGGAGAGTAAATTGAATCTAAAGAAACTTCAGCCAACAACATTCCAGACAGGAAAAGGAGAAAAGGTCTAAGACCCTACACATACTTTTAAGACTGTCCGGGCTTCGAAGAAATGTTTTCCTTTGGAGTAGCGTGCCCACCTATCGATGAACAGCGTGTAAAACTCGACGAAGTTCACAACGTAAAATAATGGAGATTTTTTAACTTTTGATTTATTTTCCTCAATGATATCTACTTTTACCTCGTCCTCATTTTCACACCCTTTTCACCACTCCTTACCAACAAAATTCCAGAGAGGAAAAAGGAGAAAAGGCCTAAGGACGTACAAACACTTTTAAGAGTGTCCTGGCGTCGAAGAAATATTTTCCCTTGAAGTAGCGTGCCCATTTATCGATGAACAGCGTGTAGAAGTCGACTCATTTCACATGGTAAAATAATAATAATGGATATTTGTTATCTTTTGATTTAGGTTCTAATATTCCTCAATGATATCTACTTATAATTCATCCTCATTTTCACACCCTTTTCACCACACCTTACCGTCATCACCATTAGTAAATTTCTATTTATTAATTCCAGACAGGCAAAAGGAGAATATGCCTAAGGGCTTACAAACATATTTAAGAGTATCCGGGCGTCGAAGAAATATTTTCCATTGAAGTAGCGTACCCATCCCTCGATGAACAGCGTGTAGAAGTCGACGAAGTTCACAAGGTAAAATAATGGGTATTTTTTAACTTTTGATTTAGGTTCTTATATTCTTCAATGATATCTACTTTTAATTCATCATCATTTTCACATCCTTTTCACCACTCCTTACCATCATCACCATTAAGACATTTCTATTTATTAATTCCAACCATGCAGGGAGTAAGTTGAATCTAAAGGAACTTCTACCAACAAAATTCCAGACAGGAAAAAGGAGAAAAGGACCAAGGGCAAACAAACATATTTAAGAGTGTCCGGACGTCTAAGATATATTTTCAACTGAAGCAGCATGCCCATGCCGATGAACAGCGTGTAAAAATCGAAAAAAATCACAAGGTAAAATAATGTTTTTTTTTAACTTTTGATATAGGTTCTAACATTCCTCAATGATATCTACTTTTAACTCATCCTCTTTTTCACACACTCTTTTCACCACTCCTTACCATCGTCACCATCAATAAATTTCTATTTATTAATTCCAACCATGCAGGGGGAGTAAATTGAATCTAAAGGAACTTCTGCCGATCAAATTCCAGACATGAAAAACGAGAAAAGGACTAAGGGCCAAATAAGAGTGTCCAGGCGTCGAATATGTATTTTCTATTGAAGTAGGGTGCACATCCCTCGATGAACAGCGTGTAAAAGTCGACGAAGTTCACAAGGTAAAATAATAATGGATATATTTAACTTTTGTTTTAGGTTCTCATATTCCTCAATGATACAGGGTGTATCAAAATGATAATTACTCAACTTTGTGATTTTTTTACACAAAATCTATAAATGCTAGCATAATTTTTTCACAGATATAAAAAGACCAATTCAATACCTTCCATTAAAAAAAAAATGAAAATTGATGCATGCAATCGGAGTTTACGTTAGTTAGAAGAAATTATGTATTTTAACAACCTCGCCACGGGTAATAAATAGCTTATGCCTAAAACAATATATCCAAATTGTTAGTGTTAACATGTGATTAGTGAAGTGGAACAGCCTTAGACATTTGAAGTAAAATTGTTTCTCATACGGCATCAAAGGCCACAAATTATCAGAAAACGGAGAGAATGAATGTTGTATGGTGTTTTTGTACTTGATTTGCCAATTTGCAACATCAGAAAGTTATCGTTAAATGACAATCAGAAGCATGCAAATTAGGCATCACACAAAATTATCGCAAGTAGATATCTATACATATTTCTAATGGATTAAGCATTTCTACAAATTATTTACTGCCATGAACTTATTTTGTGAAACAAACTTATAAAGAGACATCTTTATTTAAATAAAGACAGGTAGTATCTCCATTTAAAAGGTATGTAACATTTTCTATTTAATCAATAGCAAGTATTTCTTAAGATCTTTCTTCATGGAATGAGAAGTCAAACAGAGCTTTCAACGTTGGATTTGGCAATTTTGAAAGTAAAATTATATTTTAAGGTAGAAAATATAAATTAAAATCTTTCGTAGACAGAGTTATAGATGTCTGTCTTCATTGGAATTGAAAGGCAACAAATCAAATCTGTGGAGAGTTTTCAAAACTGGTACCTTTACAGAATCATCCCGTTCTTGAAAACGAAATGACCAAATGCTCTCATTCTTTTTGCAAATTAAAGACAAAGATATGTACTACCAATTCAGATAATTGCAAGTTTCAAAATGGAACGAGAAGTATTTTTATACATTTATTTATTCTGAGTACTAATCATTTTGATACACCCTGTATATCTACTTTTAATTCATCCACATTTTCAAACCTTTATCACTACTCCTTACCATCGTCACCATCAATAAATTTCTATTTATTAATTCCAACCATGCAGGGGAGTAAATTGAATCTAAAAAGACACTTATGCCAACAAAATTCCAGACAGGAAAAAGGAGAAAAGGCCTAAGGGCCTACAAACACTTTAAAGAGTGTCCGGGCGTCGAAGACATATTTTCCCTTGAAGTAGCGTGCCAATCTATTGATGAACAGCGTGTAGAAGTCAACGAAGTTCACAAGGTAAAATAATGGGGATTTTTAACCTGTGATTTAGGTTCTTATATTCCTCAATGATATCTACTTTTAATTCATCCACATTTTCAAACCTTTATCGCCACCCCCTACCATCATCACCATCAATAAATTTCTATTTATTAATTCCCACCATGCAGGGAGAGTAAATTGAATCTAAAGAAACTTATGCCGACACAATTCCAGACAGGAAAAATGAGAAAAGGCCTAAGGACTTACAAACACTTTTAAGAGTGTCCGGGCGTCGAAGAAGTATTTTTCATTGAAGTAGCGTGGCCATCTATCGATGAACAGCGTGTAAAAGTCGACGAAGTTCACAAGGTAATATAATAATGGATATTTTTAACTTTTGATTTAGGTTCTAATAGTCCTTAATGATATATCTACCTTTAATTCATCCACATTTTCAAATCTTTATCACCACTCCTTACCAGCATCACCATTAATAAATTTCTATTTATTGATTCCAACCATGCAGGGGAATAAATTGAATCTAAAGGAACTTATGCAAACAAGATTCCAGACAGGAAAAAGGAGAAAAGGCCTGAGGGCCTACAAACACTTTTGAAAGTGTCCGGGCGTCAAAGAAATATTTTTCTTAAGTAGCGTGCCCATCCCTCGATGAACAGCGTGTAAAAGTCGTCGAAGTTCATAAGGTAAAATAATGGGTATTTTTTAACCTTCTGATTTAGGTTCTAACATTTTTATAATGATATCTACTTATAATTCATCCTCATTTTCACACACTCTTTTCACCACCCCTTACCATCATCACCATTAATAAATTTCTATTTATTAATTCCAACCATGCAGGGGAGTAAATTGTATCTAAAGAAATTTCTGCCAACAAAATTCCAGACAAGAAAATGAAGAAAGGCATAAGGGAAAAAAAACACTTTTAAGAGTGTTTGGGCGTCGAAGAAATATTTCCATTGAAGTCGCGTGCCCATGTCGATAAACAGCGTGTAAAAGTCGACAAAGTTCACGAGGTAAAATAATGGGTATTTTGAAACTTTTGATTTAGGTTCTAACATTCCTCAATGATATCTATTTTTAACTTATTCTCGTTTTCACACACCCTTTTCACCACTCCTTACCATCATCACCATCAATAAATTTCTATTTATTAATTCCAACCATGCAGGGAGAGTAAATTGAATCTAAAGGAACTTATGCCAACAAAATTCCAGACAGGAAAAAGGAGAAAAGGCCTAAGGGCTTACAAACATTTTTAAGAGTGTCCGGGCGTCGAAGATATATTTTTCATTGAAGTAAAGTGCCCATCCCTCGATGAACAGCGTGTAAGGTTTGACGAAGTTCATAAGGTAAAATAATGGGTATTTTTTAACTTTTGATTTAGGTTCTAATATTCCTCAATAATATCTACTTCTAATTCATCCTCATTTTCACACCCTTTTCACCACGCCTGACCATCATCACCAATAATAAATTCTAATTATTAATTCTACGAGACAAGAAATTGAGAAAAAACTAAGGGCCAACAAACATATTTAAGAGTGTCCGGGTGTCGAAGATATATTTTCCACTGAAGTAGCGTGCCCGTGTTGATGAACAGCGTGTAAAAGTCGACGAAGTTCACAAGGTAAAATAATGGGTATTTTTAATCTTTTGATAGGTTCTAATATTCCTTAATGATATCTACTTTCAACTCATCCTCATTTTCACACACCCTTTTTACCACTCCTATCCACCGTCACCATTAATAATAAATTTCTATTTATTAATTCCAACCATGCAGGGGAGTAAATTGAATCTAAAGGAACTTATGCCAATAAAATTACAGACAGGAAAAGGAAAAAAAGGACTAAGGGCTTACAAACATTTTTAAGAGTGTCCTGGCGTCGAAGATATATTTTCCACTGAAGTAGCGTGTCCATCCCTCGATGAACAGCGTGTAAAAGTCGACGAAGTTCACAAGGTAAAATAATGGGTATTTTTTAACTTTTGAATTAGGTTCTAATATTCCTTAATGATATCTACTTTTAACTCATCCTCATTTTCACACACCCTTTTCACCACTCCTTACCATCATCACCATCAATAAATTTCTATTGATTAATTCCAACCATGCAGGGGAGTAAATTGAATCTAAGGAAACTTCAGCCGACAAAATTCCAGACAGGAAAAAGGAGAAAAGGCCTAAGGGCCAACAAACACTTTTAAGAGTGTCCGGGCGTCGGAAGATATATTTTACACTGAAGTAGCATGTCCATGTCGATGAACAGCGTGTAAAGGTCGACATGGACTTGCTACTGCAGTGGCACTTCCATGTCGATGAACAGCGTGTAAAAGTCGATTAAGTTCACAAGGTAATAAAATGGATATTTGTTAACTTTTGATTTAGATTCTAATATTCCTCAATGATATCTATATACTTTAAACTCATCCTCTTTTTCAAACCCTTATCACCACTTCTTACCATCATCACTAATAATATATTTCTATTTATTAATTCTAACCATGCAGGGGAGTATATTGAATCTAAAGACACTTATGCCAACAAGATTCCAGACATGAAAAATGAGAATTATAGGCCTAAGGGCCTAAAAACACTTTTAAGAGTGTCCGAGCGTCGAAAAATATTTTTCCTTGAAGTAGCGTGCCCATCTATCGATGAACAGCATGTAAATGTCGACGAAGTTCACAAGGTAAAATACCGGGGATTTTTAACTTTTGGTTATTCCTCAACACTAAAAGTCGACAACTTTTGATATAGGTTCTAATATTCCTAAATGATATAATCTACTGTTAATTCATTCACATTTTCAAACCTTTATCACCACTCTTTACCATCATCACCAATATAAATTTTTTATTTATTAATTTCAACCATGCAGGCGAGTTAATTGAATCTAAAGAAACTTATGCAAACAAAAGTCAAGAAAGACAGGAAAAATTAGAAAAGGCCTAAGGGCCTACAAGCACTTTTAAGTGTATCCGGGCGTCGAAGAAATATTTTTCCACTGAAGTAGCGTGCCCATCTATCGATGAATAGCGTGTAAACGTCGACAAAGTTCACAAAGTAAAATAATGGGTATTTTTTAACTTTTGATTTAGGTTCTAATATACCTAAATGATATCGACTTATAATTCATCCTCATTTTCACACCGTTTTCACCACTCCTTACCATCATCACCAATAATAAATTTATATTTATTAATTCCAGACAGGAAAAAGGAGAAAAGGACTAATGGCCAGCAAACACTTTTAAGAGTGTCCTGGCGTCGAAGATATATTTTCCACTGAAGTAGCGTGCCCATCCCTCAATGAACAGCGTGTAAAAAAAGTCGACGAAGTTCACAAGGTAAAATAATGATGGATATTTTTAACTTTTGATTTAGGTTCTCATATTACTCAACGATATATCTATTTTTAATTCATCCATATTTTCCCCGGTCCCCTAAGTCAACATAAAAACTGGTAACCATGCGAGTTCTTCATTTTTTCTTAACCCCCTTTTCAAAGATTTTTCATTGATGTTACCCCCATTTTTTGGCAAAAACTAGGACAAATTTGGCATAAAAAATACCCCCTATTTCACTGTTTTCAAAGACTAGAGTTTAAGATATCCCTTTTCAAAGACTCTTAAAATTAAATATATTAACATGATTAAGAGCAAAACATAAATATATACATCTGTTATGTACTACCGGATCTTGTTACATCTTTCCCGCGCGCCAGCTTTCCCGCATCTTCCAAATCCACAGAATTATGACATGTAGAATTCTGTATGTTAGTATGCTTGGCTCAGAGGATGCAGACCGAGTCAGATTTACCAATTCTGTGAAATACCCTTTTTTTTTTAATTTCACGGAGATGGATGTTCAAAATACCCCAAGTTATGATGTCGCGGTCCGCGATTATAGTGAAAAATATACACTTTTCCGCGAAATTAAGAACGCGCATGGTTACAACATTTATGTTGACTTGGGGGACCAGGGCATTTTCAAACCTTTATCACCATTCCTTACCATCATCACCATCAATACATTTCTATTTATTATTTCCAACCATGCAGGGGAGTAAATGGAATCTAAAAGAACTTCAGCCAACAAAATTCCAGACTGGAAAAATAAGAAAAGGCCTAAGGACTTACAAACATTTTCAAGATTGACCGGGCGTCAAAAAAATATTTTCCATTGAAATAGCGTGCCCATCTATCGATGAACAGCGTGTAAAGTTCGACGAAGTTCACAAGGTAAAATAACGGGGATTTTTTTAACTTTTGACTTAGGTTCTAATATTTCTTAATGATATATCTACTTTTAATTCATCCACATTTTCAAACCCTTATCACCACTCCTTACCATCGTCACCATCAAGAAATTTCTATTTATTAATTCCAGCCATGCAGGGGAGTAAATTGAATCTAAAGAAACTTACGCAACAAAATTCCAGACAGAAAAAATGAGAAAATACTTAAGGGCCAACAAACACTTTTAAGAGTGTCCCGGCGTCGAAGATATATTTTCCACTGAAGGAGCGTGCCCATCCCTCGATGAACAGCGTGTAAAAGTCGACGAAGTTCACAAGGTAAAATCATGGGTATTTTTTAACTTTTGATTTAAGTTCTAATATTCCTCAATGATATCTATTTTAACTCATCCTCATTTCCACACCCTTTTCACACTCCTTATCATCATCACCATAAATAAATTTATATTTATTAATTCCAACCATGCAGGGGGTAAATTGAATCTAAAGAAACTTATGCCAACAATATTCCAGACAGGAAGAAGGAGAAAAGGCTTAAGGGCCTACAAACACTTTTAAGTGTGTCCGGGCGTCGAAGAAATATTTTTCCTTGAAGTAGCGTGCCCATCTATCGATGAACAGCGTGTAAAAGTCGACGAATTCACAAGGTAAAATAATGGGTAATCTTTAACTTTTAATTTATGTTCTAATATTCCTCAATGATATCTACTTTTAATTAATCCACATTTTCATACCCTTATCACCACTCCTTACCATCATCACCAATAATAAATTTATGTTTATTAATTCCAGCCATGCAGGGGAGTAAATTGAATCTAAAGAAACTTCAGTCAGCAAAATTCCAGACAGGAAAAAGGAGAAAAGGCCTGAAGGCTTACAAACACTTTAAGAGTGTCCGGGCGTCGAAGAAATATTTTCCTTTGAAGGAGCGTGCCCATCTACCGATGAACAGCGTGTAAAAGTCACGAAATTCATAAGGTAAAATAATGGGGATTTTTTAACTAAGTAGATTTAGGTTCTAATATTCCTCAATAATATCTACTTTTAATTCATCCTCATTACTCTTTTCACCACTCCTTACCATCACCACCATCAATAAATTTCTATTTATTAATTCCAACCATGCAGGGGAGTAAATTGGAACCAAAGGAACTTCTGCCAACAAAATCCCAGACAGGAAAGTGGAGAAAAGGTCTAAGGGCTTACAAACACTTTTAAGAGTGTCCGGGCGTCGAAGAAATATTTTTCCTTGAAGTAGCATGCCCCTCTATCGATGAACAGCGTGTAAAGTCAAGGCAGGAAAAATGAAAAAAGGTCTAAGGGCCTACAAACACTTTTAAGAGTGTCCGGGCGTCGAAGAAAATATTTTCCCTTGAAGCAGCGTGCCCATCTATCAATGAACAGCGTGTAGAAGTCAACGAAGTTCACAAGGTAAAATAACGGGGATTTTTAAACTTTTGATTTAGGTTCTAATATTCCTTAATGATATCTACTCTTACCTCGTCCTCATTTTCACACCCTTTTCACCACCCCTTACCATCATCACCATCAATAAATTTCTATTTATTAATTCCAACCATGCAGGGGAGTAAATTGAATCTAAAGAAACTTCTTCCGACAAAATTCCAGACAGGAAAAGGAGAAAAGGCCTAAGGGCCAACAAACATATTTAAGAGTGTCCGGGCGTCGAATATATATTTTCCACTGAAGTAGCATGTCCATGTCGATGAACAGCGTGCAAAAGTCTACGAAGTTCACAAGGAAAAATAATGGGTATTTTTAATCTTTTGATAGGTTCTAATATTCCTAAATAATATCCACTTTTAACTTATTCTCATTTCCACCCATTTATCACCACTCCTTACCATCATCATCATCAATTAATTTCTATTTATTAATTCCAACCATGCAGGGGAGTAAATTGAATCTGAAGAAACTTCTGCCGACAAAATTCCAGACAGGAAAAAGGAGAAAAGGCCTAAGGGCTTACAAACATTTTCAAGATTGTCTGGGCGTCGGAGATTTATTTTCCATTAAAGTAGCATGCCCATCCCTCTTTGAACAGCGTGTAAAAGTCGACGAAGTTCACAAGGTAAAATGATAATGGATATTTTCAACTTTTGATTTAGGTTCTAATATTCCTCAATGATATATATCTAGTTTTAATTCATCCACATTTTCAAACCTTTATCACCACTCCTTACCATCATCACCATTAATAAAATTCTATTTATTAATTTCAGCCATGCAGGGGAGTAAATTGAATCTAAAGAAACTTCTGCCAACAAAATTCCAGACAGGAAAAAGGAAAAAAGGCCTAAGGGCCAACAAACTTATTTAAGAGTGTGCGGGCGTCTAAGATATATATTCCACTGAAGCAGCGTGCCCATGTCGATGAACAGTGTGTAAAAGTTGACGACATTCAAAGGTAAAATAATGGGTATTTCTTAACTTTTGATTTAGGTTATAATATTCCTCATTTTCATACCCTTTTCACCACTCCTTACCATCATCTAAAAAAACAAACTTCAACCAACAAAATTCCAGACAGGAAAAAAAGAAAATGCCTAAGGGCCTACAAACACTTTTAAGAGTTTCCGGGTGTCGAAGATTTTTTTTTTCTTAGAAGAGCGTGCCCATCTAACGATGAACAGCGTGTAGAAGTCGACGAAGTTCACAAGGTAAAATAATGGGTATTTTTTAACTTTTGATTTAGGTTCTAATATTCCTTAATGATATCTACTTTTAACTTATCCTCATTTTTACACACCCTTCCTTTTATAATATAATTCAAAACATGCAGGGGAGTAAATTGGATCTAAAGAAACTTCTGCCGACAAAATTCCAGACAGGAAAAAGGAGAAAATGCCTAAGGGCCAACAAACATTTTTAAGAATGTCCAGGCGTCGAAGATATGTTGTCCACTCGATGAACAGCGTGTAAAAGTCGACGAAGTTTAAAGGTTAAATAATGGGTATTTTTTAACATTTGACTTAGGTTCTAATATTCCTCAATGATATATAATTTTAATTCATCCTCATTTTCACACCCTTATTACCACTCCTTACCATCATCACCATCAATAAATTTCTATTAATTATTTTCAACCATGCAGGGGAGTAAATCTTAAGAAATTCTGCCAAGAAACTGCTGCCAACAAAATTTCAGACAGGAAAAAGGAGAAAAGGCCTAAGGGCCTACAAACACTTTTAAGAGTGTCCGGGCGTCGAAGAAATATTTTTCCTTGAAGTAAAGTGCCCATTTATCGATGAACAGCGTATTAAAGTCGACGAAGTTCACAAGGTAAGATAATGGGGATTATTTAACTTTTGATTTTAGGTTCTAATATTCCTCAATGATATATCTACTTTTACCTCGTCCTCATTTTCACACCCTTTTCACCACTCCTTACCATCGTTAACATTAATAAATTTATATTTATTAATTCCAACCATGCAGGGGAGTAAATTGAATCTAAAGGAACTTCTGCCAACAACATTCCAGACAGGAAAAAGGAGAAAAGGCGTAAGGGCCTACAAACACTTTTAAGAGTGTCCGGGCGTCGAAGACATATTTTCCCTTGAAGTAGCGTGCCCATCTATCGATGAAGAGCGTGTAGAAGTCAACAAAGTTCACAAGGTAAAGATTTAGGTTCTAATATTCCTTAATGATATCTACTTTTACCTCGTCCTCATTTTCACGTCCTTTTCACCACTTCCTACCATCATCACCATCAATAAATTTCCATTTTTTAATTCCCACCATGCAGTGGAGTAAAATTGAATCTAAAGGAACTTCTGCCAACAAAATTCCAGACAGGAAAAAGGAGAAAAGGCCTAAGGGCCAGCAAACAGTGTCCGGGCGTCGAAGAAATATTTTCAATTGAAGTAGCGTGCCTATCCGTCGATGAACAGCGTGTAAAAGTCGACGAAGTTCCCAAGGTAAAAAAATAAAGGATATTTTTAACTTTTGATTTATGTTCTAATACTTCTCAATGATATATCTACTTTTAACTCATCCACATTTTCACACCCTTATCACCACTCTTTACCATCATCGCCATCATAAAATTTCTATTTATTAATTCTAACCATACAGGGGAGAAAATTAAATCTAAAGAAACTTCTGCCGACAAAATTCCAGACAGGAAAAATGAAAATAGGCAAAAGGGCTTACAAACATTTTTAAAAGTGTCCGCGTCGAAGATATATTTTCCACTGAAGTAACGTGCCCATCCAACGATGAACAGCGTGTAAAGTCGACAAAGTTCACAAGGTAAAATAATTGGTATTTTTAAACTTTTGATATAGGTTCTAATATTCCTTAATGATATCTCCTTTTAATTCATCCTCATTTTCACACATTTATCACCACTCCTTACCATCATCACCATTACAAATTTTTATTTATTAATTCCAACCATGCAGGGGAGTAAATTGAATCTAAAGAAACTTCTGCCGACAAAATTCCAGACAGGAAAAAGGAGAAAAGGACTAAGGGGTAATAAACATATTTAAGAGTGTCCGGGCGTCGAATATATATTTTATCTAAAGTAGCGTGCCCATCTCTCGATGAACAGCGTGTAAAAATTGACGACATTCACAAGGTAAAATATCGGGTATTTTTTAACTTTTGATATAGGTTCTAATATTCCTGAATGATATATACTTATAATTCATCCTCATTTTCACACCCTTTTCACCACTCCTGACCATCATCACCAATAATAAATTTTAATTATTAATTCCAGACAAGAAATGGAGAAAAAACTAAGGGCCAACAAACATATTTAAGAGTGTCCGGGTGTCGAAGATATATTTTCCACTGAAGTAGCGTGCCCGTGTTCATGAACAGCGTGTAAAAGTCGACGAAGTTCACAAGGTAAAATAATGGGTATTTTTAATCTTAATATTTCTTAATGATATCTACTTTCAACTCATTCTAATTTCACACACCCTTTTTACCACTCCTATCCATCGTCACCATTAATAATAAATTTCTATTTATTAATTCCAGCCATGCAGGGGAGTAAATTGAATCTAAGGAAACTTCTGCCAACAAAATTCCAGACAGGAAAAAGAAGAAAAGGCCTAAGGGCTTACAAACACTTTTAAAAGTGTCCGGGTGTCGAAGAAATATTATCCACTGAGGTAGCGTTGGCCATCCCTCGATGAACAGCGTATAAGTTCACAAGGTAAAAAAATGATATTTTTGTTAACTGTGATTTAGGTTCTAATATTCCTTAACGATATCTACTTTTAACACATTTTCATTTTCACACCTTGTTCACCACTCCTTACCATCATCATCATTAATAAATTTCTTTTTAATAATTTCAACCATGCAGGGGAGTAAATTGAATCTAAAGAAACTTATGCCAACCAAATTCCAGACAGGAAAAAGGAGAAAAGGCATAAGAGCCATAAACACTTTTAAGAGTGTGCGGACGTCAAAGATTTATTTTTCATTGAAGTACAGCGTGCCCATCCCTCGATGAACAGCGTGTAAAAGTTGACGAAGTTCACAAGGTAAAATAATAATGGATATTTTAAACTGTTGATTTAGGTTCTAATATTCCTCAATCATGTATCTACTTTTAATTCATCCACATTTTCAAACCATTATCACCACTCCTTATCATCATTACCATTTAAAAATTTCTATTTATTAATTCCAACCATGCAGGGGAGTATATTGAATCTGAAGAAAATTATGTAAACAAAAGTCAAGACAGGAAAAATGAGAAAAGGCCTAAGGGCCTACAAACACTTTTAAGAGTGTCCGGGCGTCAAAGAAATATTTTCCCTTGAAGTAGCGTGCCCATCTATCGATGAACAGTGTGTAGAAGTCAAAAAAATTCACAAGGTGAAATATTGGGGAATTTTTAACTTTTCATTTAGGTTCTAATATTCCTTAATGATATCTACTTTTATGTCGTCCTCATTTTCACACCCTTTTCAACACTCCCTACCATCATCATCATCATCATCATCATCATCATCAATAAACTTATATTTATTATTTTCCACCATGCAGGGCAGTACAATGAATCTAAATAAACTTCTGCCAACAAAATTCCAAACAGGAAAAAGGAGAAACGCCGTAAATGCCAACAAATACTTTTAAGAGTGTTCGGGCGGCGAAGAAATATTTTCCCTTGAAGTCGCGTGCCCATGTCGATGAACAGCATGTAAAAGTCGACGAAGTTCACGAATCACAAAGTAAAATAATGGATATTTTTAAACTTTTGATTTAGGTTCTAGTATTCCTTAATGATATCTACTTTTAATTCTTCCTCATTTTCACACCCATTTCACCACTCCCTACCATCATCACCATCAATAAATTTATATTTATTAATTCCAACCATGCAGGGACGGTAAATTGAATCTACAAAAACTTCTGCCAACAACATTCCAGACAGGAAAAAGGAGAAAAGATCTAACGGCCAACAAACACTTTTAAGAGTGTCCGGGCGTTGAAGAAATATTTTTTATTGAAGTAGCGTGCCCAACCCTCGATGAACAGCGGGTAGAAGTCGACGAAGTTCACAAGGTAAAATAATTGGGATTTTTAACTTTTGATTTAGGTTCTAATATTCCTTAATGATGTCCACTTTTAATTCGTCCTCATTTTCACACCCTTTTCAATTCTCCCTAACATCATCACCATCAATAAATTTCTATTCCTGAAATTCATCCATGCAGATAATAAAATTGAATCTAAAGAAACTGCCAACAAAATTACAGACAGGAAAAAGGAGAAAAGGCCTAAAGGCCATCAAACATTTTTAAGAGTGTCCTGACGTCGAAAATACATGTATATTTTCCACTGAAGTATAATAGCGTGCCCATGTCGATATACATTGTGTTAAAGTCGACGAAGTTCACAAGGTAAAATAATGGGTATTTTTTAACTTCTGATTTAGGTTCTAATATTCTTACATGATATCTACTTTTAACTTATCCTCATTTTCACACACTCGTTTCAACACTCCTTACCATCGTCACCATTAATACATTTCTATCTAATTCCAACCATGCAGGGGAGTAAATTGAATCAAAAGAAACTTCTGCCTGCAAAATTCAAGACAGGAAAAAGGAGAAAAGGACTAAGGGGTAAAAAACATATCTAAGAGTGTCCGGGCGTCGAAGATATATTTTCCACTGAAGTAGCGTGCCCATGTCGATGAACAGCGTGTAAAAGTCGACGAAATTCAAAGGTAAAATAATGGGTATTTTTTAACTTTTGATTTAGGTTCTAATATTCTTCAATGATATCTACTTTTAATTTATCCATATTTTCAAACCTTTATCACCACTCCTTACCATCATCACCAATAAGAAATTTCTATTAATTTATTCCGACCATGTAAATTGAATCTAAGGAAACTTCTGCCAACAAAATTCCAGACAGGAAAAAGGAGAAAAGGCCTAAGGGCTTACAAACATATTTAAGAGTATCCAGGCGTCGAAGAAATATTTTTCCTTGAAGTAGCGTGCCCATGTCAATGAACAACGTGTAGCAGTCGACGAAGTTCAAAGGTAATAAAATAATGGGCATTTTTTAAAACTTTTGATTTAGGTTATAATATTCCTTAATGATATCTTCTTCAAACTCATCCTCATTTTCACACACCTGTTTCACCACTCCTTACCATCATCAATAAATTTATATTTATTAATTCCAACCATGCAGGGGGAGTAAATTGAATCAAAAGAAACTTCTGCCGACGAAATTCCAGACAGGAAAAAGGAGAAAATGACTAAGGGCTTACAAACAATTTAAAGATGTCTGGGCGTCGAAGATATATTTTCCATTGAAGAAGCGTGCTCATCCCTCGATGAACAGCGTGTAAAAGTCGACCAAGTTCACAAGGTAAAATAATGGGTACTATTTAACTTTTGATTTAGGTTCCAATATTCCTCAATGATATCTACTTTTAATTCATCCTCATTTTCACACCCGTTTCATCTCTCCTTACCGTCATCACCATCAACACATTTCTACTATCAATATATTTATTAATTCCAACCATGCAGGGGAGTAAATTGAATCTAAAGGAACTTATGCCAACAAAATTCCATTCCGAAAGGAGAAATGGCTTTTATTCTTTTTCCTTAAAAGGGCCAACAAACATCTTTAACACTGTCGGGGCATCGGAGATATAATATCCACTGAAGTAGCGTGCCCATGTAAAATAATAGGGTTTTTTTTAAATTTTTGATATAGGTTTTTATTTCGGGGGGCCGCTCGAAAATAAAAGTGGTACGCATGCTCGTCAGAAAAAATGTCGAAAAAGGGTCGGATTTTGCCCCTTTGGTGTCGTCGACGTGTTTAGAAAAAGGGGGTAACTTTGACATTAAGGGTCGCCATTTTACGATATCTTCTACTTTAGGGTCTCTTTTTCGCCAGCTAATAAAATTTCAAATAATAACTACAGTAAACGCTTCCAATGTATTTTTTGTTTTCTATGGCAGAAAAAAGGACATTGTTACTCCGTTCAGGGTCCATTTCAATGTGTTACGCCATTAATGGGTCAAATGTTCATTGCGACATTTATTGGTCGATTTGAGTGCATTACAAAGTCGACAGTAAGGGGTATGATTTTGAACATTTTATGACATTAAGGGTTCGAATTTGCTGAACATGGTTTCGACATTTAGGGTCCGATTTTGAGGTGCTCTGACGAACATGCGTACCACTTTTTTCTTCGAGCGGCCCCGGAGTTTTTTTTTCTTTCATGATATCTACTTCTTACTTATCCTAATTTTCACAACCGCCGCCATCATCACCATCAATGCATTTCTATTGATTAATTCCAATCTTGCAGATTATTAACAAAGATTATATCCTTTATTATGATGTGATGATAGTCTAGTATTTTCATGTGGTGGTATAACAAACTACTGACAAAATCTCATTTATGATATTTTATAGATATAGTGTCAATTCATCAAGGAAAATAACATCTGAAATTTGGACCAAGTGTACTTTAGGTCCCATCCAGAATTTTAGGGTTAGGGTTTAGGGTTAGTGTTATAGGGTTAGGTTTAAGTTAGGGTTAGGGTTAGGGTTTAGCGTTAGGGTTAGGGTATAATTTTTGATGGGACCTAAAGTATACTTTTTCCTGAAATTTTATTTTGCCCATTAGTCAAGTGATTCATAACATGCTGAAATTTAGATTGGAACAGCCTCAATGTAACATTTTAAATCAGATCTTTGTTTTTGTTTTTATTTAATTCACGACAGGAGCATAAACCAGGTATGTACAACGACACCCAAGATGGATGTCAGCCAAGCGATTCGCACAACAGAAACGCCAAACGCCAAAATTAATAAACAGAAAAATGCACCGGTCTATCGGATCACTAACTGAGACGAAGACGTTGAATTCTGACGGACCACGAAGTCCGATCTTCTTTCAAGCACTGTAGCACGCATCAGCAAAATGACGAATGAAAGTCGCCGTTAAATCAGACTACAAACAGAACTGAGTTCTCAAAATGCGATCATCATCGGATCACCGACGAAGTCAAAAAAGTAAGAGCACGATTTGTGCTCATACACTGCACCAGACTTTGGGAAACAGACAAATGAAAGAGATATATTGACCAATCAGAATAAAAACAAAGCCGAGTGCGCATCCACCATCATGGACGGAAGTGAAGGGTCTACGGAGCCAGACTTAAAGTACTTAGCAGCAGAAATCGACAAAAAGACAAATGGAAGTTATAGCACGATTACAAATAATCGGATTGCAAACAAAGTCGAGTTCGCAAGATACGATCAGTTCAGTGGCGTAGTAATGATTTGGGGCCCTGCATGGACTTGATAGCAAAACGGGGCCCCTTGCTGCATCCAAATACATGCTTAAGACTGCCTCCTACGTTTCCTATAAACAATTAACCTGAAGATTGAAAATATTCGACTTTTACGGGTCCCCTAACAACTTGGGGCCCTGGACCATTATTATTGCCAAAATAGACTTTTTATTATTAAAAAATTGAACATCAGGAGGCACGCAAACGAAACAAGAAGATGGACCAGCAAACGTCTGATTTTATAACCATCCATACCAACAATGACAAAATTCATTGGATTGCAAACAAGTCGAGTTCGCAAGACACAATCATAACGCGTAACGTACAGTTCAGTGGCGTAGTACTGATTTGGGGCCCTGCATGGACTTGTGAGCAAAGCGGAGCCCCTTGCAAGCTTGTTGAATCCAAATACACGCTTAAAACTGTATCCTACGTTTCCTCAAGGCAATTAACCTGGAGATTGAAAATATTCGACTTTAACGGGCCCCCTAACAACTCGGGCCCCGTGGACCATTATATTGCCAAAATAGACTTGTTATTAGGCAAGTGAACATCAGGGGGTTCTCAAACGATGCTAGAAGATTGGCCGAAGAGAAGATAGACCAGGAAATGTTTGATTTTACAACCATCCATACCAACAATGAACAAACTCATTGGATTGCAAACAAGTCGAGTTCGCAAGACACAATCATAACGCGTAACGTATAGTTCAGGGGCGTAGTAATGATTTGGGGCCCTGCATGGACTTGTGAGCAAAGCGGGGCCCCCTCCAAGCTTGGTACATCCAAATACATGCTTAAAACTGTCTCCTACGTTTCCTCAAAGGAATTAACCTGAAGATTGAAAATATTCGACTTTTACGGGGCCCCCTAACAACTCGGGCCCCGTGGACCATTATATTGCCAAAATAGACTTATTATTAGGCAAGTGAGCATCAAGAGGCTCTCAAACGAAGCGAGAAGATTGACTGAAGAGAAGATGGACCAGGAAATGTTTGATTTTACAACCATCCATACCAACAATGAACAAACTCATTAGATTGCAAACAAGTGGGGTTCGCAAGACACAATCATAACGCGTAACGTATAGTTCAGGGACGTAGTAATGATTTGGGGCCCTGCATGGACTTGTGAGCAAAGCGGGGCCCCTTGCAAGCTTGTTGCATCCAAATACACACTTAAAACTGTCTCCTACGTTTCCTCAAGGCAATTAAACTAGAGATTGAAAATATTCGACTTTAACGGGGCCCCTAACAACTCGGGCCCCGTAGACCATTATATTGCCAAAATAGACTTATCATTAGGCAAGTGAACATCAGGGGGTTCTCAAACGAAGCGAGAAGATTGGCCGAAGAGAAGATGGACCAGGAAATGTTTGATTTTACAACCATCCATACCAACAATGGACCAACTCATTGGATGGAGGACGCAGAGTTCACCCGATTGCACGGACTCTCGGCATCTGCTCAAAACTCATTGTAAAATAGATATGTGCAAAGCTGCCAACCTGAATAAGGAGTAACCTTATAGATCATTTATCAAAGTTTTCTTGACGGGCCAGTCATCTTGTTCTTATTCAATCAACGCATCGGTTCCTCAGGGATCAATTCTAGGCCCGCTTCCTTTCTTTGCTTTCATCGATGATTTGAGTGACGATTGTGATAATCATCTCTATCTATATGCACAGGATTTGACTATGTTCTGATAGATCAGATTCTCTGACGACACCAATGCCATCACAACTTGCCTTAACCAAGATTATGAGAGGATGAGAATCTGGGCAGACTGTTGGATTGTAGCATTTAAACCATTAGTGTACAAGACTGTGATAATATCCAGGAAAAGAGTCCCAACCAAGCTTTAACTTCACATTGACGGCATATCCTTGACAGAGATGAATAAGTTTGAGATTTTGGGAGTCACAATTGACAGCAACTCACTTGGACAAAACATGTGTCCTGTATTGCTTCGAGAGCTGAGCAGGAAATGAGGACCCAATGAGAATGGTCTAAAAGCTGGATAGGAAGAGGCAGAGAAGCTGTCTACAAGGCCTAAGTACGAAGTGCAATGGAATATGTATCACTCATGGATTAGTGCTGGCTTAGCAACCCCTGGATTGCGGACTCATCCAGAAAGAAGGCACTTCGATTAATTGGTGTGGATGTGGACGAAGCTAGCACAGAACCCAACATCTAAGCTCTTCAGCAAAGTCGTCAAGTGGTAGCAGCTACTAACAGTCCTCTACAAAATGCACACCAGTATTAGTCGGGCATATTCCTTCGCGCTCTGCTACCCCAGCCTCATGCTGTCAAGAGGGTCGTTCGTTCCAGTCCGTCGATGTCATGTCATGCTCTTACAGTACCGATGTCCAGAATGGTTTCTGCGGAGTGGGCTTTCATCCACACAGCAGCTCGTGTTCGGAACAACCTGTCAGGTAATGTAGATAGCGACATCACTGAGAATCGTTGTTGCACTCTCCAAGAGTATGCAAGAGCATTGTAATGTGTTTGATGGTTTTTTCCAGCAATCAACTCTTCTTGTTGTTGTTTACCACTGATTAGGCTATGGAGATAATAGGCCTACTATTATAGGCCAAACAAAAATTTATTGGACAATGTAAACAAAAATCCAGAGTACAGGGCCCCATT
>JXSR01S029292.1:18829-30687 GCA_000969725.1 Ophiothrix spiculata
ACTTAGTCCGATTACAAAGGTGGAAGGCGGAGGCATCGTGATCGACACTCTGTGTCGAGAACCGCGCGGCCCGAGAACCGCATATTCTAGTTTGTAATATGATCGCTAAATTGCGTTATCATGGAAAAGTTGGGATTCATCTTACTTTATTATTATCCTAAAAGCTAACCTTGGATAAGATTGCTAAAATAAAAAGGTTTATGATAAGCCACTATATTTATCAACTGGAGTAACAGGGAAACTGAAGTGCCTACCAAAATATTTTGAGTAAGTTACGCATCTATCGATTCTCACTAAATTGATTCTAACTTATTTTTCAAACATTATTTTTCCTTTTAATTTATAAGGGCTAGATAGGCTTTGTCATTTTTGTAGTCATTTTCAATCAGATTTTTTTTTCTCATGGTGTTAAATTTTCACAATTATGTTAAATTTTCATTCGGAATGAACAAGTTTTTCTCATGGTGGTTTTTTTTTTTCTCGCGGTGTAAAATGTTTTACCATCTACTAAAATTATCATAATGGTGAAATATTTTTTGCATCATGGCACATTTTACACTTCATATTTCTCAAATGATAAAAATTTTCATGTGGAACGTTTGCCACTGAGTTAATTTTTATTCCGTTTGATAATATATCTATAAGCTCAAGGTCAATAAGTAATCAGTTCTCTTGATTTTACAAATGGTAAGAACAACAAAGTGTATCTAGGCCTTTTTTTCAAATGTTCATTTTGTTTACAAAACAAATAATCACAATAAATACACGATTTCTGCACTTCGGGCAAAAAAAATCACACATCTAAGTCACGAAAATAGCATCAGCATCGTGTGGTACATAAAATCTTCATATATGAAATATATATGTATACTTACTTTTGATAAGATTACATATCAAAATATTAGTATGCTGACTGATCTATATCCTCTTAACACTATAATCGTGTTATCAAACATTGTAAATAATGTCAGCATACAGAATTATTTTGGTAAAAGCCTCAAAGCACAAAATACATCATTGTATAAATGTGATCCCCAGCTATGTAATATGCACCAGTTTTAAAACAATTCTCCCAGCAGCAGGTGTATTTCTTTGAGAGGTAGGGGCTGTTAAAATCTATAATGCTTGTAAGAAATAAAGACTTATGGGATAAACCTCTATAGGATAGTGAGAGAGAAAGCTTTGAGCTGTCTGTAAGAAATGCTTGATAGTAATGTTAGAATCTACGCAAGTTTCAATTTACAGAACTTTAAAATATTGATGGAAATGTATAAAACCCGGATATTTACAAGGTATAATACACATATTTTCGTCTGGCACTGTAATTTTGTAATATGATCGCTAAATTGCTTTATCATGGAAAAGTTGGGATTCATCTTACTTTATTATTTTCCTGAAAGCTAACCTTGGATAAGATTGCTAAAATAAAAAGGTTTATGATAAGCTACTATACTTATCAACTGAAGTAACAGGGGAACTGAAGTGCCTATCAAAATAAGTTAAATTACTACCAAATTATTTTGAGTAAGTTATGCATCTATCAATGTCATCTTCTGATTCTCACCAAACTATTAATCCTACCTAATTTTTCAAACATGAAATAGGGGTTTTCCGTTTATTTTTTAAGGGCTAGATAGGCTTTGTCATTTTTGAAGTCATTTTCAATCAGATATTTTCTCATGGTGTTAAATTTTCATTCGGAATGAACATTTTCATTTTAAGTTTTTCTCAGGGTGTTAAATTTTTATTCTTCTAATAGGAGTTTTATTCCGATCGATAATATTGCCTAGAAACTCAAGGTCAATATGTAATCAGTTCTCTTGATTTTACAAATGGTAAGAACAACAAAGTGTATCTAGGCCTTTTTTTTTGCAAATTTTAATTATGTTTACAAAACAAATAATCACAACAAATACACGATTTCTGCACTTAGGGCAAAAAAGCACACATTTTAGTCACATAAATAGTATCAGCATCGTGTGGAACATAAAAATCTGCATACATGAAAAGTATATGTATACTTACTTTTGATAAGATTACATATCAAAATATAAATCTTCCTGTCCTTATATTAGATTTAACAAAGACTGAAAATTGTACTTGTCAAGGAGATTGTTTGTGCAGAAATATTCTGAATATTAAGTATAATAAAGCGCAAGAAGAAAAATCATTTGCTTTTAAAAGAGTGTTTTTTAAATTTCAAGTGTAAATTTCATAATATTTTGTGGGATTGATGTTTATTATTATAGAATGTTCTGTAACTTCTGATGAATACAAGGTAAATTGTCACTAATTACAAACATTTTTTGTGGTATTAGTAATATTAGCAGGCAACTATAATAGATAAAGTTCCTTTCAGAGTTATATATCTTTTTGTTTTCTTATCTTTAACTGTGGCAAATAACAACATAGTAGCTATCTTAGGTTATGTGAATTAGACTTATTGATTAATTGATATTTTTTGCATAAGTGGCCGCTATGTCACTTTATTTTGCTGATCATATGTAAAGAAAATATTGTTTTGGTATTTGAAAATATATGTAATAAAACCTATTTTTTTAAATATTGGAATATTATGATCAAATGTAATACCGCCATAAAATATGTGGGTTGATTGACATGATATTAATACAGTATAATGTGGAACATTGAGCTTGGTGCATGTAATATATTCATAAGTGAAATGGGGTTGAAATTTGAATTGTTTAAAAATGCTTTAAAATCAAAGATGTCATATTTGTTGCCTCCTTTTATTGTTTGAAAGAAAAGTACATCCCATTCTTGATCTACTTTCATCAGATCTTCATTCAAATCAATTTTGCTTTTAACTGTCACTTTCCCTTTTTGAATTCGCGTAATCAAATCCTTTTAAAATATCTCATGATGACAATCCTTTTAACACACCACATACCAAACCACATGATCACACATTACTATTCTTTTACATGAAAGCTTCACCTAAAGCAATGTTCAGACCACTTTGCAGATAAAAACAAAACTCAATCTGATATTTCTATTATATGAATATCAAATCAAAAGTAGAAAAGCTAGGTAGTTATTGCACATGATTGAAGATAAAGCTAAGTTATTCCAGGCATGAGGCACTTCTCAATACATTTTAGCTACATTATTCATAGCAAAGCTTAAGTGTTCTGCTGTGCCTCTGCCTGAAGCCACTTAGATAAAAATATGTTTATTTGATCTTTTCCAACTAACCCTAAGTTTGAAAATCTGGAAAAGGTTTACTACAAAAGAATACTGACCTGAATTTTCAAATTTCAAGAACAAATTATTGATAAATTTTATATAAACCTTAAATTTCCAACATGGTTGTTTGGTTTGACTCCAGGGATATGGTGTGGTCATTGCTCTTCAGAAAATCAATAAACCATAGTATAGTTTCCAGTATGACATTGATGTGTTTTTTGAGATTACATTTTACCTCATTTAGGCCTCTAATTTCTGCAGATTTGTCAAGAAGGATTCCCAATTTGATAAGATTTTGTTCTGTGCTCTGATCTTGAAGATAGGGATGAAATTAGAGTATGAATTAATCAGTTTTAAATTTCCGTTTGGACAAGAGACAGATGAAGATTTTCTAGAGATCTTATTAGTGTCTCGGTTTGCTATGGACTATGTATAGAAACCTCAAGCAATTAACTGGTGATGAGTGACAGTTTACTTTCTTATTACTGTTATAATTAGCTGTGCTTGATGAGTGATGCTCTTGAGTAGTAGATGCAGTTTGTGCAGATAGGTAGACTGTTTGTTTGGTGATCATTTTTCAGAACATGTTTTTTTTTTAAATCTGAAACTGAAATGCTATGGTCTGTTTTGACTGTAAAAAGCACTTCCCTACGAAATTTCTTTATTTAGGTGTGTTGTTTTATACATGCTTTCAGATTCCATATAGGGCACAATTTTCTATTTCCTGTTATACATCATCCTTCTTTTATTTTACTGCACACAAACTTCAAACTAATTAGAATGATGGACATGTCACATTGCAAGAGAAAGTCCATTCACAAGATCTTGAAAGTGGCATTGAATTTTATCCTTAGCCCAATAGGATACATTCAAGTGAGAAACTTTCCTTCAGGTGAAATCAAAGTAGTTACAAAATCTAGTGCTAATCTTTCTCCTGTCTAAGAACATTATAGTTAGCTTAGTTAGCTTTGGAAATAAAATCCATTGACGGAAAAAAATGTGGAAAACTGTAAGACTTCATAGCACATAATTTATCATTGTATAAATGTGATCCCCAGCTATGCAATATACACCAGTTTTAAAACAATTCTCCCAGCAGCAGGTGTATTTCTTTGAGAGGTAGGGGCTGTTAAAATCTATAATGCTTTTAGGAAAAAAAGAATTACGGGATAAACCTCTATAGACTTGTGATAGAAAGCTTTCTGTATGAGATGGTAATGCTAGAATCTACTCCAGTTTCAATTTACAGTAACTTTTATGGGATATGATATTAATGGAAATTTGTAATATCAGGATATTTTCTTCAAGTTTCATTATATTCGAACGATAGTTTTTTGTAATATGATCGCTAATAGCATTATTATGAAAATGTAGGGATTTCTTGTTTTTTGCCATGAGTTTCAAAATATAACCTTGGAATTTATAAAATTTATACTAGTTGCTATCAGTTAGTTGCTATAGTTATCAGTTGAAGTAGCAGGGAGAATAAATGCCATTCCATGTAGTTTAGAGTCCTAGTTTTGATAAGTTGAATTGCTACAAAAACATTTTGAAAACATTATATGTTTATCAATGATTATTATATATGTTCAAATTAAAGTAATTGTCTCTGCCATTTGATGTATTACCAGCAGCAGTACCCTAAGTTATCCAAATATACATCTTCCCCTATCCCCTTGGAAAAACAATAAATGGCTGCTTTGCTTGGCAACATTTTCTCTTTTACTTTAGTCATTGTTTTAAAAAGGCACTTTAAAGATACAGATCTTTAAAATAACATTATTTTTTACAACAATTTTAAAGCAAAATTAATCCAACCATCTATGAATCTGGTTTGAACTTATTGTCCAGGGCAACAGTACAAGACTGGTAATCTGTAGTTTGTCACTTTTAGCCCGATAATATAATCCTTTGGCCAGACAAATTTTAATTGGTATCATAATTTTTTTTATATGACTTGAAATATAAGCAGAATTTTTATTACGAACAAAAAACAGAGAGAATATGAATGATTATTCCTACCTCTCCCTAAGCAGTCCATTGGCCCCTTTCCTGACAACACTCAAACAGATATACTTAGTCTACGGTCATTCAACTGGTATTGTAATACTTTGCAATCATGACTATTACAGTACGGAAGTATAAGTAATTATCAGAATTAAAGATGAAAATTTAAATGATTAAA
The DNA here is from genome assembly GCA_000969725.1 of Ophiothrix spiculata. Lineage (NCBI taxonomy): Eukaryota > Metazoa > Echinodermata > Ophiuroidea > Amphilepidida > Ophiotrichidae > Ophiothrix > Ophiothrix spiculata. The sequence goes on from JXSR01S029292.1 coordinate 24,222, forward strand.
GAGTCCTTTTACTTTGTTTCTTGTTAATATATATAAATAATTCAAGGTGTTTACTTCCTAGCCTTTTAGTTCTAGATATTTCTTAAATCTTTGTTCCTGTTTTGGCACATGTTCAAAATATATAATCTTACATAGAAAAAAATGGTAGAAATCAATAAAAAAGTTTTGCTGTCCTAAAAATAGCCACTGGCACGTAAATCTTCCAGTTCATCACAAAGTTGTGTGTATAAATTGTGTATATGTTTTCAATTAATGTACAAGTAAAATGTTCTTTTAAAACATTTAGATTGAAATCTATCTTAAGTTATAATCTTTAAATAGAATATAGTCATCCACACTATCTTTGACTTGAAATACTAATAAAGAGTTGAGGAAAAAATCCTAATTGTTGCTCATTATATCTTATCTAAATTTGTAGTCAAATACATTCAATTAAGAAGTTTGTATTGTTGCATAGATACCGTATGAGACACATGGAATGCATTACATATCTTTCAAGATGACTTCATCCAAGCAGAATAAATTAAAATGCACTATCTGGAGTAGAGAATATAGAATGGTACAAGAAAACCCTGCATTGGCGTAACCTTCTGCATGCTGAAAGGTATTAGTGTCATAAAATGTGCTACTTGAGTAGATAGCATATAGAATGGTAAAGGAAAACCCTGCATTGTCTTAACCTATTGCATGCTGAAAGATATTAGTGTTATAAAATGCACTATCTTGAGAAGATAGCATATAGAATAGCAGAAGGAAACCTTTCATTGTCTTAACCTCTTGCATGCTAATCAAAATTAATCTCAAAAAATCTAGATTATAAAAATGTAACATGGAAACCTTGCATTGTCTTAACCTCTTACATGCTCATAGGAGTCGTCTGGAGTAGATAATATAGAATGGTAATGGGAAGCCCTGCATGGTCTTGCAGGCTGAAACAAATTAGTCTCAGACTTAGTAATGTTTAGTATACTGATAATAATTAGTCTCACAATTAATTTAAAAAAAACCATGAGATGTTTCTGAAACAAGTTGTGTATCAATATTGTAAAGTCTAGATCTCTGATGTATCTAAAGGTATCAAATCTGACAAAATGTCATTACTGATATAATCAAGGTTTTTAAAAGGATAATTAATATACCATCTTGTTTTAACACATGAAGCTGAGTTATTATACCTTCAGATTTTTATAGATGCATCATAGCCATCTCAAATGCTTGAATATTGACAGACCATGTCTGCATTTCCGGTAGCATCTTGCATCTTAATGTTCTGAGTTTGAATATGCAGATTTTTATTATGAAGGGAATCAAGGTGTCACATTTGTGCCTGAAAAAGTACAAAAATCTTCCTCCATAAAAATATGGCAGCTATATTCCCATAGTGTTTACAAGATTCCCCATCTGTAACTTCTTTAGATGTGCATTATATATCGTCTGTGTCAAACATTGCATATGCATAGCATGTAACAAATTTGCTAAAGCTGAAAATACATACAGCTCTTGTAATTCGCATTTTTAGATGAAATCAGGACCAACAGACTTATTTTATTTCACACATTGCCAAGAAGAGAAATGGTTAATTGGTTAAGCCGCGGAGGAAATTGAACATTATAGGACGTTCACCTTGAAGGCTATGTGTTCTAATGTTGCCTAGGTGAAAGCGACACATCGATGACAACACTTAATGCGTGGCTTAATTATTCAGCAAGGTGTGCTGATACAATAGCGTTGATTAAGTGTGGAATGTGGTTTACATACACCGCGATTCTTAATCCTTAACAACATCCACCTGTTTAATACATTTAATGAGATCTATTGAATTAAATCAACCTGTCAATGCTGTTTCCGCTGCATGGGTTTGATTCTGAGAAGTAAGAATGTAATACTATAAAACGAGAAACAAACACCTGAAGCAAAAACCAGATAACACATGCACGCAATACAGGAACGCGATTAAAAAACTCAAATAAAAAACACAAAGAAGGAACACAATGAAGAATCGCAACAAACAAAAGAAACAAAAAAAAGAGGAAAAAAAAGGCGTACAAACCAGGCCTAGACCAAAATGCCAAAGAAAAACTCAAAAACGAAAAACAGTCACGGGGTAGAGAAAGTGAAAAAAAAAAAGAACACCCAAACCCATTTGCCAATCACATAAAAAAAACAAAAATGAGAAAAAAAAAAAAAAAAAGAAAAATCCACAAAAAAAAAAAAAAATAGATCACACAAAAAGATAAAACCTAGCTGATAATACAAGATAACAAAAGGTTAATCGTGCAGGATGACAAAAAATAAGGCTAAAAACAGACAGCAAAAAAAACAAAAACAATAAAAATTTTTGTATTGCATGAGAACAAACAGGGGACAACCGTTGTTGTATTGGCAGATTTACATTGAAACACATAGAATAAAACATAACCTTAGACAAACACATCATCAGCAAGGATGCAATCTGTCTTATCTCGACTTAATTCAGCTAATTTCTAAATTTAGAGCAAATTTGCGTAAGTCTTCTGCAAGCAGCAAGAAGTGATACATTTACTTTTCTAGGTCGGTTCATGTGAGAAATTCCCATCTTGATGCTAAGGTCATTCCATTATGTAGCAAGTGTTCTTCAGTTTTGAAGGTTTATGATTGATGCATGCCAATTTGTGCTCAACGGTATAATTTGTTTGTTAATTTAACTAATTATGTTTTGCCATGTTTGTTGACAAATGGTATATGTGATGACTCACACCGAAAAGGGGGACTTTGCGACAGAACACTTTTCAAGATACTGGTGAAAATAGGTAGCAAAAAATAAAGAAAATAATAAGAATTTCCAGCTTGTAAAATATGAACGCCTTGATCAATTTCGACAAATAAGGTGTCATTTTAGAGCTTAAAAAATGCTGTAACAGATGAAATGATAAACTCAAAATTAATTTAATCTGCAAAGTCCCCCCTTTCGGGTGAGTCATCACATATGTGATGCTATATGCAAATGTTTTGAAAGGTTATGGAGAATTCTGGGTAGAGATATTGTCTGCTATTTAGGTATTTACAGTATTTTGGGATATTAAGGTTTTTCGTTCACCAGCTTTTGTAGCTGATGCTACAAGCATCGGCTACAAAAAAAAGTAAACTTGTTTACGCATGTATCCTTGTGACGTGATTGGTCAATTGTCAGTGCTTGTGAAACGTTTTTGGTTGTGTATGTTACGCTTGAGTTGAACAATGCAGTATACACATAAACTTGATTTTTAGTAAGGGGCATTTTGTACTTGCTATCACCTTGTCTCACCTAGGGCTAGGTTATAATTACCCATACTCCAGTAAATGAAGGATATTTTGAAAAACAGTAGTTCATTTCACATGCAAACCATGTCTGCATTTTTGGCCTCATCTATTTTGACCTTCCCAAAGCTTGATGTATGCAAGTTTATATTGCGAGTCTGGCACTGTTGTATATGTACTGATAAAACACTGTGGAGGTACTGGAGGTACAATAACTAACATTTAATGAGCAATAAATATACCATAAATTCATGCAAAATTAGGCGTCCAAATCAATGTTCTTGGAAAAATCTTTTCTTGATGTTGCCACATAACATGTTCTGAGGCAAAGTTGACTGCTAGGCCTGTTTTCTTTGTCACTTGAATGATCCGTTTCCTACAAAGATTTGACCTCGGCAAAGTCAAAGGTCAAGAGACAAAAGTCATTTAGATGATGCAGGCTGCAGTTTTTGTAGATACAAAGTTAAAATGTTACGATTGTGTGTTTTAGTCAAAATTTCTAAAATACAAACATTGATTATCTTTGATTTTATTTAGTATCAAAGAATGTATTGGATAGGCTATGTCCTGGAGGAAAACAAACAATAAATAAGTAATTGCACTTCTAGTTGGCGATGATGAAAGAAAAGTGTTATGATGTGAAATTTGGCTGCGCTTTAAAAGGTCAAGGAAGGAGACTGGGAATGAGACTCAATCTTGAACAAATTGCTAGACATAAAAGCAGATATCAGGACCTTCCCATCATGCCTTGATTCCAATGGGATTTTTGTTTTGTGAAACATAACACAATTAGCAGACCTCATCCCAATTTTGCATTTCAGATGTTTCATCATTAAATCCACTCATTAAAACCTGTACAAAAATCCAATTTGAAGCAAAGCATGATGGGAAGGTCCTGATATCTTCTTTTGCTAGACACTATCTTGATCAAGTTTCTATTTTATAAGTAATGATGTGTGAAATTGTGTTGCTAGCATCCCAGGCAAATCCATGGAAACAAACTCCTGCATGATACCATCCATGGTGGTACAGACCTACATCTTGGTACATAACACACAGATGGGGTTGAATTAGGAAGATTTGTTTCATTGTACACACTACAGCCAAAATGAGCAAATATGATTCTTTGGCTTGCATGGCTAAGGCTTTGACAAGTCATTCATTAAAATTTACATGGTGATTAAACATGCATAAAATGCAAGATTACAACAATTATCCATAAGAAGTGGTATATGATTGGAAGCACATAAATATCTCTTGGATTTATGTTACATGGCATTGACTGTATAGGTTGCATAACTATGACCCTGTAAGGTGGCAATTATTACATGTATTGAAAATTCACAACTCAAACCTGATAGGTTTTCCTTGCTAATGTGAACCAAAGATGCTCTACTAGTTTGCCATTGATGAGAGGTAATTATGGTGAAAGCATGAACAGATTAAGAACAAGATAGGGCTGAAATCCAAGCAATGGTCATAGTATCTCCATTTTCTTGATGTTTAATCCAGACTATCATCATCTCATATTTCTTAATACAGGATAGACTTCTCATATTCCGTACTAAACAGACGAGTCTTTTCCCTAGAAAGAAATATTAGTTACCCAATTTGCGATGTGCCTCATTGTGTAGTAGGTTTATATGGAAGGTCAAGTAGTTTACTTATGTTGGCGTGGCTGTTCAGGTTATATATCCGTAATATGTTCAGATTTTTTATTTTTTAATTGCATTATTCATTTATACTTAAAACCATTTCCAAAATTTAATCAGGTTGTAAAGAATAAGTAAAAAAGATATCTCACTTGAGATCCAAGACTTCTTGATGGTTAGCATGCTTAACTATTAAGTTATTCTTGTAATTGAATATCAAGATATTTACCATCTTCATTATTATTCTGTTTTGACTGATATGATGATAATAATAACAAAAGGCGTGCATTTTGCATCTATACATCTCACACATTTAAAGGGAATGAAATTTTTTTGTCAAAAACATTGACATTGTTATATTTATACCCAGATAAACAGAAAAGATGTCTGAAACAGCCATGTTGAATGCATAAAAAATGTACTCTCTATTATATATGGTATAAAAACTATTTGTAAAGTAAATAGAATAGTAGTTTGTATTACAGACACCATTTCTATGTTGTTCTTAAGTTCAGCCAAGGTCATTTGTTTAATAAGCATTATATCTGTTCCTTCCTCTTTACAATCCTATTTTGTATTCATTGCTACACCTGGAACCCATATCCCTCAATTTCAGTTTAATTAGAAACTCAACAACGCCGTGTAGTCATTTTTAATCAAATTTAGCCTTGATTAATCAAGGTTACTGTAGCATGTATGATACGTGCCAGAATGAATTAGCACACAAGTTCAACAAACTTCTTAAAGCCTACATGATCAGAACAGGTAAAGTCAATTTGTGGCATTTTTGTAAGACGTTTCTGAGAAATAAGCCCCTATAGCAAATATTGTACAACTTAAGCACCCTCATTGTTCATTATGTTTGCGCAGAGGCATTTCTAAGATTTGGATTAAAATTTACCCTAAATGTGACGAACAGTGAGGACTGAAGGATACACATCGGTAAATACGTCCCCATTGACTTTACATGCAAAGTGACCTGTCAATAAACGCCATTTTCTCGACTTGTGCTTGGTCTCGATTGAAAGATAATGGACATATCTCTTCTACAAAATGAACAAAAATATATGGTCAAGGCAAAGTTTTCGAGATACGGCGCATCAAAGTCACGCGTCATTTTGAGTGCGCCCATGCCCATGGGGAAAATAGTGCAAGTGACAAGAAACCCTGTGTTCTCCAAAAGTCATAAAATTTCTTCAAAAATGATACAAACAAAATCATTACATCATGATTGATTAAATAAAAGTCCAATTAGCATGATAAACTGTAAAAATTTTGAGAAATATTATTTTCTACATATTCTGAAATGAATTTTAGGCAACAAGGGTCACTTTCTGCCTGCCAACAGGCATTCTCAACCTAGCAGACGATGCTGCACAATTTATTTACCGATGAGGTATCTGAAGGAAAAAAGTTTTTTCAGAAATGATCCTTTTTAATAAAACTGAGTGATGTTGTGTCAGTGGAAGCCATTTTGACCAAAATTTAACTATTCGAAATGAGACTTAGATGATGTAAGCAATGACCTCAATATTGCT
>JXSR01S029293.1:0-16079 GCA_000969725.1 Ophiothrix spiculata
TATAATGCTTTGGTCCCATACCACTCCGAGAGAGGTATGCAAATTAGTTTCAGTCAACATCGTAGAGGTAATCAGACCCCAGTTAAATAGTTTAACAAACAAAATATGTTTGGAAATAATTCTTTATAGTTTGGAGATATAGCACCAAATGTAAAATTAATTGGTATACGTATTTTCCATTTCTTTTGTATTTACATAACAGCCTCATCCACAGGGTTGCATACTTTCTTTTGCCACTCAAGAGACAACAAGACACAAGCTAAGGTTGAAACCTTGCACAATGCATTTCAGGGGTCAAGGTCAATCATACACATCCTAAAATAGGAACCTACACCTTTAAGACTTGTGCTATTGGCACATAATTTCTAAAGTTTTATGAAGAAATGCTCTAATATAAGCCATTTGGCGCACAAAGTTAAGTTTGGAAAATTTTGAAAAGAAAACGCCATCAAAATACCAAATTTTGCGAAGAAAAGGACTGATTTAAATACCAGAGAGCCTGAACTTGCAGCACATCCCACCCCATAACCCCTTTTGTACTTAGAAGTCCTGTTCACTTTTTTAAACTTACCAATATGAGATCTTTTTATTTCAAAATTTGAATTACAGAAATTGAAACAAGATATCAAAGACCTCATGACTGCACGCAGATCAGCGGAGCTAGAGAAAAACACCCTCCAACAGCTTCTTGATGACATGGTGTCAAAGGTCAATTCTAGCAATGATGGAGGTCAAACGGGGTCACAAGTCTATGGCTGTATTGTCAAGGAAAACTGCAAGCTGAAATTGGAGGTGAGCTTAGAAAATTGTATATCATTTTAGATTTTTTGACAATATCAATTGATCAATGCCATTCGATGTGCAGTCTTTTACTTGCGCGATTCCTTGAGGACATAATCAATATAATGATGAGCTAGCTAATTAAATCGAGCCATGAAGCCAAGTAGTTGACCGTCCTACCTTTGCATTTGGCTTATCTGTGGCAAAAAATCAAGTAATACAGCGTGAGTCAAAATGAAGTTGACCGAGATTCAAAACTGTATAACAAAAGAACTATTGGTATTTAAAACAATTGTTACGCACCTTGGAAATATGCAGACTCTTCTGCTTATTTTGAAAAAAGAATGAAGGAAATAGGTAATTCCTAGGAAAAGTTATGCCTGTTTTAGTAAAAAAACGAATTTTACAAGCTGTCCACGGAATTGATGAGCGAACAAATTAAAATGCAAAGTAAATAATTCAGCTGTGCAGTCACCTGTTACTAATACCCTGTCTTCTTTCGGCAAAGATTGATGCAGTTTGGAGGTCTGTCATTTCTGTTCACAATCCAAGTCTCAGATCCTCATGGTCCTCTTTTGCACTTAACAATTCTGGCTTACAATTTGCTTTAGCTTTGCTCTGCAAAACGTCTTTGAAACTCTGAAGGCCTGTGTGTTTTCAATTAGGTTTCAACTACAAACTGCCTTGGTTTCTGGTTTCATGAATACAATTGGTTGATATTTGAATTTGAAACTCCTGCATCAAAATCCTAGTTGTTAAATGGTTCTTAAAATTATATGAATCTGAATCTGAATCTGTTTAAGTTTTCCTTTCATTTAAAGATCAGCATATCATGGACAGCTTTTCCTATGAATGGCCAATCTTCTTGATTCAATGTTTAAATATCAGTCAAAGGAAGGGTAGGGTATTCATAAACATGTAATTACTCTGCTCAATCAAGGGTGTACTTTGCATTTTTAATTGGTTTGCTTATTTATTCCGTGGACAGCTTATAAAATTTGTTTTTTACTAAACCAAGCATAACTTCTCTTAGGGGGAATTACCGATTTCCTTCATTTATTTTTTGAAATAAAGAGAAGAGTCTGCACATTTCCAAGGTGCTTACTAAATGTTTTGAATATCAGTAGTTCTTTTGTTATACAGTTTTGAATCTCGGTCAACTTCATTTTGACTCACGCTGTATAATGGTGAATAATATCAATACGTACCAAACGATCTAATTTATAATGGTTGCTCTACCCAGGTAGGTATTGACTTGGCTAGGGCCAAGAAGATCGGCTAGACCTTGCTCGGCTCGGGAGAGCTGCTTGGGTCTAAATTGATTATGTCCCTTATACATTGTGCGTTTAAAGACTGGATGTTGAGGAATGCATATCGACAGACTCTGAATAAACTATTGGAGTTAGACATGGTTTAAGCAAAATTTATTCTTATCCAAATGTTTAGTTACCTGTGCATTTTTTCATGATTGCAGAATTCATGTACACTTTAAAAGATGAATTTATTTCCCGAACTTGTTCGCTCAAAGTGCTTAGAATACCACAGGTCGGCTGACGTTCTTATAGAATATAGCATAAAACCTTGATATTTCCCATATTTCATAAACAAGCCGTTGATAACACACTAATAGTACCATGCCCTATAATGATCTTGTCATTATCATCAGGTAAAATGCTATATCTGTATTTCTATGGTATACATCGGTGATCCTTCAGTGTTTATATTTCAAACAGTCTAGTACAAACTGGTAATCAGTTGGTAAAGTATAAAACAGGGGTGTGAGAGTTCCTCTTTTTAGCTGATTTCCTCGTTTTTGAAAAAAAAAATGTGTTAAAATTTCAGCTTTTTTATTCATTTTCAGCCCGTTTTTGACCTTTTTCCTGACTTTACGACGCTTTTCCTTGTTTTTCCTCGTTTTTGTCAACTGGCCTCTCACACCCCTGATAAAAAAAGCCTTACTCAAGTAATAAATTTCTTTCCAGATTGAGAAATTGCGGATGAAAGTGCTAGAACGACAGGAGCACTATGAATCTCTGCACACCAGAGCTAACAGACAGGTAAGTACAGGTAATGCAGCAAAGACCATTGGTGACACATTGTATCCGAGACTAGGTTCGAGTCGAGACTCCGCGATCCATAGCGGGTCTTTGAGTGGTCGAACCTTTATGTAAGGTATTCATGAGCTAAACTGCTTCAAAAGACTTGGAAGCTAAATGATCAATACATGTGAAAACAACAGATTTCACACTAGATTAATTTCATGATGTCTTACATGAAGGATGAACCCTTTGAGGTCGTTAGAATATTTGTGATGACTCACCCCGAAAAGGGGGACTTTGCGACAGAACACTTTTCAAGATACAGATTTTCTGTAAAATTTGACCGCCTTGATCAATTTCAAAAAATAAGGTGTCATTTTAAAGCTTAGAAAATGCTGCAACAGATGAAATGAAAAAAACAAAGTTGATATCATCTGCAAAGTCCTCCCTTTCGGGATGAGCCATCACATTTGGAAAAAATATACTTGGTCCAAATATTTCTTTTCATGTAAGAAGGAAAACAAATATGAATACAGTAAAAAAAGTGTTTAGTTTAAATTTAGTACTTAATACTTCGTTTATATGAAAGATGCATGCCAGAATTAAGATAGACTAAATTAAAACTAATGTAATGTTTCAGAAGATAACAATCTTTGTCAAATAATGGTTTCATCTCATACTTGGTATGATAGATTCATTATTGGGTTCAGCATCAGTATTTGGCAAAAAAAAATTAATTGTTGTGTTGCCCTCAAGTGGGATTTCTGAAAAATTGAGTCGGTCGGTCGGAAAATATATATTTTTTTTAATTATTTTTTTTAAAAGCACCTAAAGTACCAAATTTGGGTGCATTTTCTCAAAAAACACCCAATCTGAGCAAAATTGGGTGCTTTCACGGCCCTAATATTTTTTTATTTTTTTTGAATAGGGTCGGTCGCTGAGGGCAACATAACAATTTATTTTTTTTGGCCTTATATGACAACTATTGCCTACTCATACTATTAGTTATCCCCTGTTTGTTCATGCAATACGAGAAAATATTGAAGGTTTGGGTTCATATCACACAATGCTGAAAGCAGAGTGTGATATGAAACGTATTACATGAGAACAAACTGGGAATAACAAATTTATCACTAAGTACACACGTACGTTGATAGCAAAAACTTGAAAATGCCAAGAAAAATACTTTAAAAATTGTTATTTTTTCGTTTCTTATAATAATTTTAGATTTGTAGTTTCCCTGGCTAGATTGACAACTATGAGCATCGTTTTTTATTGGCATCGCGAAGTACAACACGTTGCAGTTAGTCGCGCATGGAAAAAAGAGCTGTATGATACTAATTACTTTAACAGGTCTGAAATTTATCTTGTGGGATATTGAAAATTGGAAGCTGTTGATGACAAACATTTACAAACACACACAAACAACAGTTGGTGGCATAAGCCATCTTTTGTAAAAATCAGCTTCATCTTTTGTAGCCGATTTTTTTATTAGTGTTGTACTTCAAATGAATATGGCACTTTGCACATGATAATTTCCCATACCAGTTACCATACCTTTACAAGTCATTCAGCATTATATATTTTCTGCCTTATTCCCAGATGAAAGTCCTTGAAGGAAACTGGAAGAAAGCTGAAGCTGAGATCTACAGACTGGATGACATATTTGATAAATGCAAACAGGTAAGAACATTAGGCTACAAATGTTGGTCTCGAAGGGATAGCCTATGATTTTCTAAAATTTTGGGGAAAAAATTTGTTCCTATACACTGAATAGTGTAAACACATTTTAAAATTTGGAAATCAACATAATTCTTTTGAAAATTAGTTTACTCAACCCAATTTTACTCACAATATTGCATTTGTGACTTTGTTACCAGTAACCATAAATTCAGCCTGGTCGGTGTAAAGATATAACACATTCAGGCTGTTTCTATTAAAGATCATTTTCCGGAAGCAACTGGCTAATGGAGTAGAAGTATTCAATAGAAACATGCATTCTCCGCCATTATCCGTCTTTTTGGCGGCTAAAGTTTAGCCGCTATTTATCCTGCTTTTTGTAGGATAATAGCGGTGAGAAATACCGCAAGACGGCAATAGAAACTGAAGCCATCGCACTTTCCGGCGAAAACCGGAAATCAACAATATCAAGTTATCTAAAATTGACCCCTGTCGCTTGGATGACCTGCTCGTACCTTCTGAATGTTTCACCGCTGGATTTTATCGGTCTGTACAGTAATTAAATTACAAAAATTGCTAAATTATGGCTACATCAGAGTTTCGTAACATCTTGAAAACAAATTTGACCTTTGTCGTCCCACAATACTTTGCGGTAAGCTAAGTCAAAGAACTTTTATCTGGCAATTTTGTAAAGCTCACTCGATCCTGTTCAGTTTGCGCAAACTGTAATCTAATAGAAACTCGACGCTCTCCGCTATTATGCGGTTAAATTTTAGTCTGATAAATACAGGATAATTGATAGAAAGACGCTGTATGTGTGTGTTTTAGGGGAAAATTGAAGGTTTGGGCTGTATTTATTTATTTTTTAGTTTTCCATTTCTTAGCCATTACTGTATTAAAGTTTAAGACATTTCAGGAAATTTTGACTTCAGTGACTTGCATCTCTGTATCGTAAATAGTCCCAGTTCAAGGTGAAGGGGGATGATAAAGTGTATGTTACATAACTAAGGTCCCAAGAATCGCTTTCATGTGTTGAAGCTTTGACTTGGATTAAACGGACTAAGATTTAAGGGTCCTGACAATTTTGCTTTATCAATGTTCGACTCTGTGTATCATTACTTATTTCCATGTACCCATTACAAACCTAAATCTACTGTGTTTGTGTTGATGTAAACTGTATCCAGTTGTATCTAGAGTTGCTAACCTTTGCCAACAAAGAAGGCCATTATATTTGGATGTTTCCTTTCCTTTACCTCCAACAGCTTATCCAAAATGTCCCATGTGCGGAAGAGGAAGACGAAAACCTGGAAGCTTTACGGCAAATTTTCAACTAAATCCACCAAGGAGCTAGACCAACAGCAAAGCATTACAACAAACATGTCAAATTTCTTGGAAGCATTACGGCAGATTTTCAACTAAATCTGAGCAGCATCTAGCAGTTTTAACCGACATTTGTAGCATATAGAGTATTTGACTGAAACTACTTATTATTTGTTGACAACTGAAATTGTGACTTATGTCACTTATTTGACAATGCAAAAAACATTGTTTAATTGCTTTTTAAATCACATGGCTTAATCATCATCAGACTCGTGCACAGTTGGCCAATTTCGATATAAGAAAAGCCAGGGGTGTTGGAACCATGTGGGCTTTTACCGCACCACTTTTCAGCCAGGAAAAAATTAATCTAAATTGATGCATTAAAAACAACAATAACATATATAATATATACAAACTTGTTTTTATGCCTCTGCCTGAGGCATTATGTTTTCTGGTTGTCCGTCCGGGCTCGGAACTGGTGAGGCGCATAGCGATGCAAGTCGATGGAATGGTGGTAAGGGTGGCTAGTAATTTTCTCAGAAAGTTTTGGTTCAAATTTTTTAGGCAGAAAATAGGTGATTTTTTAGCAACTGTTGTCTTGTGCGTCTTAGTTGTTTCCTTATTTTTGATAACTAAGGGGCCACTGGCTGCACCACTTTTACCAGGGGCCGTACCACTTTTATTTTCCTTCCGATGCCCCTGTTGTAAAGAATTTTTGTCGTGTATACCATTTAGCTTATTTTATTTGCTTTTTATTATTTTTGAAACCCTGATATAACAAATTTTGGATATAAAGTATTAATGTGTCTGTCCTGAGCAACTTCTTATTAAGAGTTTCCACCCTATGTTTATAATGACATTACATGCAACTAGTTAAGATTTAATTGTATTTAGTAAGATTTTCAAGACTTATGACAGCAGAAAACCTTCCTAATACAATTTCTGAATCTGTGAATTGGTTGAAATTCTTGGTATTTTTGGGTGTAAAATCTACTTTTTAGTGCAATATCTTCTTTTGGGTTTTCAAAATCTACTTACCATGCACTTACAGGCTGATAAGTCTGTTTTAAAGGGGCATTGGACAAGTTCAGCATCATCCCCAAACTTCCCCAAACTTTTTGAGATTTTTGCATCATTTGAAGTATTAGCGGTAATAATGTCCGCATGCAAAGTTTCATTGTCAAATTCAAATCCTATCTATCAAAATATTTCGATATTCTTTTATTTTTAATTATTGTTGTCGATAACGATATATAATACTGCCCCCTATAGTTGAATTTTAAAAATTTGCCTTTTCAGGAGATTTAATTCAAACTCAAAATTTCTTTTGATTTATCTGAAATCTATGATGTGAAAGGAATGTTTAGTTTAACAAACAAATCTTCGGCTTTTTCTTGATATATAACATCAATAAATATCAGGGCTGTGATTGGGGCTTTAAAAAAAATCTTGGAAGATGGAGCAAAGCGAGCGGAGCAACCTCACGGCCGGGGGTCCAGGGGCCCGCTTAAGGATGGGGACCCTTTAATTAATAAAAAAAAATAAATAAATCCACACTGACTGACCCAACTTTTCAATTGAGGGCAAGCAGTCAATTTATTTTTCCATACAGTAAGACTTGTAATTTTGGGATGGAATTTTTATTTCACCAGGAGGTGTTTGTTGTCCAATGGCATGGCAATGTAGTGTTAAAGGGGCAATGGACAAGTTCAGCATCATCCCCAAACTTTTGAGATTTTTGCATCATTTGAAGTATTAGCGGTAATAATGTCCGCATGCAAAGTTTCATTGTCAAATTCAAATCGTATATATCAAAATATTTCGATATTCTTTTATTTTTAATTATCGTTGTCGACAACAATAAATATTCCCCCCTATAGTTGAATTTTAAAAATTGGCCTTTTAATTTAATTTAAACTCAAAATTTCTTTTGATTTATCTGAAATCTATGATGTGAAAGGAATGTTTAACAAACAAATCTTTGGCTTTTTCTTGATATATAACATCAATAAATATGTTTAGAGAATAGTCTCATACCAAAGATCAATAAAAAAATAATATTCAAATGTTTGACTTTTCTGAAGGTTTGGATCAAAATGTTCCCGATATCTGGTAACTGACTGTTATTTTCTAACATATGAAGTGTAAATCATCAACAAATAAAATTTCTAAATTTTGTCCAATGCCCCTTTAATTAATAAAATAATTTTCAAAATCCACACCAACTGACCCAACTTTTCAATTGAGGGCAAGCAGACAATTTTTTTCCCCCCATACAGTAAGACTTGTAATTTTGGGATGGAATTTTTATTTCGCCAGGAGGTGTTTGTTGTCCAATGGCATGGCAATGTAGTGTTAACATGTCTTGGTAGAAAGTCCTGTAGATAGTTTTGTTAAATAATGCACATATGTATTGTAAATAATTCCCTGTTCCTGCATAATTCTGTAACATCACTCAATTTTATATTCATTTTTGTATAAATATAGCAAGCATTATCTGTACAATGAATATTGTGGTCTTGTTCTTATTTCATTTGTAGTAATGCCCTCACCACACGAGGACATTTTACAGGACATTATCTTGAAATTAGTAAAGTTGTGGTCATACTGTAATTTGCAAGCCTATATTCTACACAGTATAGTGGTAGACATGTTTTTTTGTCTGAGAAAATCGCAGATGATCCCTAACCATCAAATATACACCAATCAATTTAATTAGGATAGGTTCAACCACAGATCTTTAAAAACGGGGATGGTGATCGGCTGCATTTGTTTGAAGCAATGTTTGTGTTGGTGACAACACAATCCAACAGGCAATTACGTGTAGTCTTCTGTTATACTCCACAATCTATTCAGTAGGCTTTCAAAAAAGTTCATTGACCAACCGCGTCACTAGAGTGTACACTTTCTGACTCATCGGTATTGCAAATATACGTTTGATATAACCAAGTGAATGTTTAAATAACATTCCTTATACAATTTTCGCAAAGAATTACCACGGTAAAAGCTCCTCGTTTTATTTATCATAATGTGTTATGTATTATTCTTCTACTTTCACCGTGGTATTTATTTGCAATATTTATTTTCAGTATCAGCATGTTGTATGTTTAAAACAAAATGAAGGAGTCTAAATGAATATTTGATGGTACAGTGCAACCTCTTTTATCCGGACATGATGGGACCAAACAATGGCCGGATAAGTGAAAAATTCGGATAAGAGAATTGTGTGTAAATCTGCTTAATAACATATAAGTCTTTAATTGTGTAACATAAAATAATTCAATGAGAAGTGGTATAATGTGTGAATAACCTTTGTAAGCACTTTTTGAAGGTAAAAATTACAAAAATGTCCTTCAAATGCATTAAATCATGATAATAGGCACTGACAAAACATGTTTTCCTTTGAAATTATTCAGCCGGATAACAGAGTAATCCGTATAAAGGAGGTTCGGATAAAGGAGGTTGCACTGTAATTGATTTAGAACCCCGCGCTATTCAAACATAATGATCCAAATAATGGTTTCAACTCACACATAGAATTGAGATTATATCGATTTTCTTTTGTATTTGTACAGAATTCGCAATCCCCGTTTTTAAAGATCTGTGGTTCAACAAGGTCATTGAAAGATTTATAATATTATCCTGAATTATTTGGTCTACTGCAAATTTGTCATGCTGACAGGTTATGATGTGTATTGTGTTGTATGATTAATCACCGTTTTATCATACAACACAAAATCCTCTAAAATTGGCTATTTCCCTTGATGTAAAATGTATTTTTCTAGCCCCATGTAATTGAAATTCTTTGAAGTTTTTTTCAGGTGTGCGAAAGGCATAACCAATTTGCATCGTTTACTATTGAAATACAGTGATTAATACCATGATTATTATTGTAAAGGTTGTCCACAACTTGACTTTTTCAGGCAAGAGTCCTGGGGAATAAGGCAATAGACTGGGTTCCCCCTCCCCCGTGCCAAAACTCCTTGCAGGGCTATATTTTGACAGACAGTCACAACTTTAGTCTGTGGGAAAAAAGAAAAAGTGCAAAATGGAGTCTGCACAATTGTTTTTGACCGATTCTTAATCTTTGAGACCCATAGTCTTTGAGATTTGACTAGTAACATGTTATGGATGTCATTTTGGCGGCCATCTTGGATTTCTCAAAATGCTCAATGGTGTGGAGTTTGCACCATTCAGTTCTGGAATCTATGGGTCTCAAAGATTAAGAATCAGTCAAGAACAATTGTGCAGACTCTGTTTTGCAGTCAAGCCCAAAATCAAGGTTTTTCCCCACAGACTGCTTTGAAAGTTGACTTTGCATCCATTTTATAGAGCAAGAACCTTAATGTCTGTATGAATCACAATGTGAACCTCAGTGAATAAGCAAAAGCTGAATTCAAAACACAAATAAAAGATAAAAATAATACACAAATTTTTTTAATTAGCATTTTTATTGTTTCCTTCTGAATGTATATACAGCTGTTATAAGTTTACACACCAAATTGTTGAAATGTTAGAAGCTCGACTAAAATGAAACGAAATTAAACCATAGTTTCTAAAAAATGTTACATTACAGAAGATAAAAACTTTCATTCTTAACACGTCAAGGTCTGCCATATGCCCGTTAGTGGTCAAGGGGGTGGGGGTATAAAGACCCAACACAGAAACAGCGCTTTCGCAAAGGAATTTTACGTTGAACAAAGAAACAAAAATGAAAATCAGACAAACCGTTTAAAAATGGTGGCCAAAAAAAATGTTCCCGCCAAATATTTGAAACCTCACTTCTTAATGGAATTTTTCAATAAAATTTGGCTCATATTTGCAGTATGTAAGTACAAATACATTCATGAAATAAAATTTGAAAGAAGTTGTTCGCTTACAATTTTATGGGCAAAACAAATTTGAAGAGCGCCCTCGAAAATGCTTAATTATGCTAATTAGCATGGGAAGGGGCGGGTCGATTTGAATTTTTTTGCCACCAAGTGAAGCGTATTACATAGACGGTCGATGAAAAATTACTTTGTGTTTTAGCGCAGACATGCAAAAACTAAATGCTGGGTTCATATGGACCTCCCTCCCCCCACCCCTTGACCACGTAAGTGTTAGCATAACAACTTCATATGTGATACGATTAAGGCCAAAAAAAATAATTGTTTGATTGGCGTAACATAGAAAAAAATTTGATACGCGTAACATAGAAAAAAAACAATTTTAGGCCTAAGGGAAATGAGTCGCATGTTGGCAATATAAGTATTTTTAATTTCTATTTTATTACAACCTAGTGCCTTTGAAATGCTACATGTTGATCCAAACCCAATTATTATTGGTTGCAGGTACAACAATTCTTCAAACTTTAAGAACAATGGAAAACAAATGTTCCACTGTTATTGCCTGTAACTCAAGATTTATATTTCTGGCATCCGACTTGGTACTCTTGATCATGCCACACATAAACAAATTGCCTGCCTAAATAAAAATCAAACAACATTTGGAGCAATTTGTATGGGGACAGCCCGCTAGTCCAACAGTTCGATAGCCGAATTGTAATTTTGGCTCGCCAGTAGGAATTTTAAACATGGCTCGCCAGTCCAAATTTAAGAAACACCTCGCTAGTCTGAATTTTAAAATTGGCTTGCTTGTCCCAATTTCTAAGACAACTAGCTAGTCTGAATAGAAAAAATTATGTGCATACTTCTATTACCTTTTTTAAAATTTAGACTAGCTGTTTCTAAAATTCGGACTGGCTAACCGTTTTCAAAATTCGGACTAGCGAGCTGTTTTTAAAATTCGGAATAAGCCTATTTTCATATTCAGACTAGCGAACCTTCAAACTAGCGAGTCGTTTTTATTTTCAGACTAGCAAGCCTTTTTCAAGGCTATATTTTCCACATTGTAACTTGTTCGGACTAGCAAGCCTTTGAACTAGCTAACCATTGGACTGGTGAGCGGACCCCATTTGAACTTACAACAACCTTCCCTAACAATATAGGTGGGGTTTTCAACCGCTACATTTATATACTACAGCTGTGAAGATGGGAATTAAATATAATATTATTTTATTTACATTTATATGTACATTAAACTATGGGTTTTTTTTAAATTGGACTACATAAGGCCAAAAAAAAATTTGTTGTGTTGCCCACAGCGACCGACCCTATTCAAAAATTAAAAAAGAACAAAAAATATGGTCGGGAAAGCACCCACTTTTGCTCAGATTGGGGTTTTTTGGAGAAAATAGTGGAAAATGCACCCAAATTTCATAATTTAGGTGCTTTTTTAAAAAAATATTTTCCGACCGACGAACTCATTTTTTCAAAATTCCACTTGAGGGCAACACAACAATTTTTTTTCTTGGCCTAAACACATGTTTGCAGATACTTCCTGTAAAACAAATCAAAAAGAGAAAGTTTGAATCCACTGTGGCTCATATGAGACATGATCAAGGGAAATGTCGATAATCTTCCATTTTCATGTTTTAATATAACCTAAGGCAAAAAAAAAAAATGTTTGGTTGCCCTCCACCGACCGACCCTATTTTTCAGCCCGACCCAAACTTGTTTTTATTGAAATTTTTTTTTTCACAAAAAATATTCAAAACTTACCGAAAACTACAAAAAAAAAAGTTATATTTTTCGATTTTTTCGATATTCAACTCTCAAAATGTTTAAGATGTCCCAAATTACTACAGGAAGTATTTGATTGTTTTGATTTGGATGTCGCGGGGGAAGTTTTGAAGGCTGGAGCGGCCGATCGACCTAGCAGTACGAGAGTATTAAAAAAAAAATTATAAAAAAAAAACACGACCGACCGACCCTCTCTGAAAAAAGCTCTAGAGGACAACCAAACAATTTTTTTGGCCTAATTATGCATAATAAATACTTCATTTTGATCCAATTCCCGTCTGAATTGGTCATCTGGTTCCAGAGATATGACAATTTTCTGAACTTAAAAATAAGAATATTGGGTCCTTATGCACAAAAGAGGTTTAAGAGTTATAGTTCGACCAGGTTAAGTCAAAATTACTAGTGCCATTTTTGAACAGCAACAGTTTAAAAATATTGAAGATTCAACCAAAAGCGCCAGAAAATAGGATGATATTGGTTGAGGAAAATATATTTAGCTCTGAAACTCTAAAACCTCTTTACTGCATACGTACCTTAATGTTTTAACATTTAAAACTATTCTATGTCCAAAGAATTAGAGAACCAATTTGTAATGCTAAAATTCCTAAATATTGTAATATTTTAGTCAAATAAATTAACATCTGCATGTTTATTCGACTATCTACAGTTGAAATTGGAAAATTAAAACTAGTGGTTGATAAAAAAAAACCTTAATCCAATCAAATTTATTAGGTTTACTAAATTATTCAAATCTACAATCAAATATAAGCCACTGATTCACTTAACAGCCTTGACAAGTTAGTGTCCCCTAGGCCCAAATTTTGTATCCAAGTGATGAAATCCCCTCACAATCAGAATATTTGTCTGAGCTAATAAATTCAAAATCACTTTGGACTAACCCTCACTTTCCTGCATATTTACCAAACTTAGGATAGAGGGGCTGTATTGATATACAATCTCTCAATGCAAAAGCACACGGTCATTTTGTCGCAAAAAAAAAATTGAATCTTTTGGTTGAAGTCTTCTGTACACTTTGTCAATGTAAGTTACCCCCCCCCCCCCCCTTGAAAGAATCTATACATTGTTACATTGCTAAAACCCCAATGGTGTGAATATCGCTTATACCGTTGTGCCCTTTGAAAACAAACTGGAAAAAAATGAAAAGAGGATCTCACCACCCCATGGTGTTGAAGGCAGAGTGGAGTTGTTGTACCTCTGGATAATTTGAAAACAAGCTTGGTAGCAAGGCAAAAGTGCAATTAGAGAATAAAAGATGGCGATTTTTTGTTTTGCCTGTCATCTATCGTCTCATAGTGGATGGGCGTACATTATTTTGAGTAATGGGTGCCCCGCAGGGGGTGCCCATTACGAAAAAATAATGTACACCCATCCATTATGAGACGATAGATGACAGGCAAAACAATAAATCGCCATCTTTTATTCTCATTCTCATTCTTAGTCACAAGTTTGAGTCTTTTATAAACCAAAAACAATATAAATTATTGTCAAAAACTATTAACATTATCATTGGAAAAATGTACACCCCTATTCAAACATGAAATATTCCAAACCCAGTAAAGCTGTTCGCGCCGGATGTGTGCGTATACCTGCATCGCGCCGTGATTTTGAACGCACGGCTCCACTGCGTTTCACGCTGAACGCACTGTCATCTATCGCCTCATAATGGATGGCCAAAATTCCTTATTAGGAAGTAAAATCGCACTCAGTGACTAAGAAAAAAAATCAACTATGTTTGTTGCCTTTCCAAATGTGTCTTATTGGTTGCAATTTAAGTCTATCAGATACACAAATGTCCCTTTAGACAAGCTTTGTGAAGTGACACTTGCGACACAAAGAAATACCTGAAGTACAACAACTCGACCCCATGAATGACAATTAAGATGGCAGTTAAAATGAGTGCCATCTCCCTTTATCTTTAAGCAAATCTTAAAAAGAAAAGCATTTTCTACGGAAGCAGCCAGACATTTCAGCCAAACAAAGCAAAATGCAGTATGTGCATTGCAGATTCATTGCAAACTACTTCCTTTTCCCTTGGAGAAATCCTGCACAAATGAGCAGACGATCAATTTTCTTCCATAACTAAAGGCAGTATCTATTCTATCAAACATATCTACATACAACTTTTTTGCATGGTAATGAATTGAAGTGAAATTGTAAGTTTAAAGGAAGTATCTGCTATGCTTTATAAATGCACATACTGCATTTTTACTTTGTTGGGCAGATTTCTTCTTTGTCCATGATATCATCCATGGCCAGCCACACCTGCATGGCCTGGGTCCCAATGGCCGTCAGCTAAATGTTCATTTTCATGGAATTTGTGCATGTGTTCTTGGAATCTGAAAAATACAAACCAAAATGTGTCATGTGAGTGCAAGAAGGTTGTATCTGCAATAGCTGCCATTTGTCATAAATTTGGATTGCGCACTTTATAATCTCCAGTCTTGGGTCAGTGGTTCTTGAAATGGTTCTTCAGGTGACGGTCAGTGGTTCTTGAAATGGTTCTTCAGGAAGAACCATTTCAAGAACCACTGACTTAAGACTGGGACATTTTGAGGGATTTTTCACATTCTTGTGACAAGGCATAAAATAAATATAACTTAGGGCAGCCATTGCAGATACGACTTTCTTGCACTCACATGACGAAATGCTGTTAGAAAACTGCTTGACAATTTTAAATTAATGATGGAGCGGGGAGAAGTCAAGGAGTCAGTGGCATGGGGGGGGTGATACTTAGTACAAGAGTGATTGCAGCGATGAACTGCAAACTTGGGTAGCAAAATCAGGATGTCTGGTATTGCCAATGGGTCCTTTTTCTTTGCAAAATGTGGTATTCTGATGGGTCTGCAAATTGGGCGCATTGGGTCTTTGACGAAAACCCACCCATCAATATACCAAAAATTGTGAGAATGCACCCCAAAACCGTTGAGCACCCTGTATTCCATTTGTCAATAAGACACCCACCCCGGTCCTAATATCACTTTTACAGCAAATATAGGGAATCCCATTTGTCTTGCTACCACAAGAGTTTCAGTGTGAATTTTATTCACCTCACTGTAAACTCAACAATATCAGTTTTAAGCTAAAAGAGGAATTCAACTGTTCCTCAATAAGAAGTTACATTTTCCTTTTTTCAGCCATACATTTTGTACAAAAGTAAAGAAACAACACCAGAAATCTTAAATATATTTGAAAACAAAAATTTTCCTCTTTTATTAAGCAATCCCACCGGCATCTCTGGTACTACTGAAAAACTCATCTCTGTAAAAACTTATCATCTTTGTGACAAGAGATTTACAAGATTTTAAAGATTTGCTCATAGCGTGATAATTTTTAATTTTGTGGCATCAACACTATTCACAATGCAACCCTTTTACAAAAGATAATTTTGAAAGTTTCTGTTTTCACATTTTTGTCTCACCAGAAAAAAAAGTCTTCTTAAATTTCTAACTTTACTTTAAATATATTCAAAGTATACAAGAGGAAATTAAGAGAATTCCATGCTGAAAAATATTGTAATATATCAAATTTGTCAACACTTGAATAGGTTCATTAGGTTTTGGAATATCAGTGGATTTAAATAAACAAACAAACAAACAAAATAATTAATAAATAAATA
>JXSR01S029293.1:16179-26673 GCA_000969725.1 Ophiothrix spiculata
TTCAAATAAACAGATTCATTTGCCAGTTTTGAATGCTAGAGGAAAACTGGAGTTCTGCGGAAGCAGGTTGGGACTGCCATCCAATTGCACATACAACTCCGAGACCGGGGATCAAACCCACAACATCCCTGGGCTAATTGGTGCAAAGTGAGGGAATTAACGCTGCATTACCTTTCATTTGCTTGACAATACCAGTGAATTATTTAATTATAAAATCGAGTTATATTTTGTCAGAGGATTTAATCACATCTGGTCATTTTATAATTAAATAATTCACTGGTATTGTCAAGCAAATGAAAGGTAATGCAGCGTTAATTTCCTCACTTTGCACCAATTAGCCCAGGGATGTTGTGGGTTTGATCCCCGGTCTCGGCGATGTATGTGCAATTGGATACCAGTTCAAGCTTGCTTCCGCATGTTTTCCTCCGGACGCTCCGGTTTTAAATCATAACAACAATTAACTTCAACTTACTGGTTGACGCAGTCCTCCGCCATATCTCTCTTGCAAGCTGACGTATAAGCCATCTTATAGAGCACTAGGAACACCATGACATGAAGGAATAGAAGATAAAACAGCGCTATGGTCCTGGCAATCTTATTAGCTAACACAATACGACCCTGAGGAATAGAAAAAGAAAATAATAAATGAAGACCATCAACCAAAATAGCATATGTGACCCGTCATATCGAAAGGTACCTTAAGGGTCCCAAAATGAAAATTGATTTTTGGGTCTCATCTGAAAGATTATATTTTAAGCTTTAAAATGACACCTTGCTTTTGGTTATTGGATGTTCGACTGCAAAGTTACATCCAAATTGGTAAAAGGCATCGGGCTGATTAAGAAAACTATAGCTATGAGAAAATCAAGTTCTCAGTTCTTTACTGGTAAAACTTGAATGAAGAAAGAATTTTTATCACGGTTTTTAAAACATTTTTCTTACGTTTTGAATGTTGGAACCTGATTAATATGATAGAACACACTTCAAAGGTAACATTTCTGATGATATTAGAAATTTGAACCTTGGAAGTGATTTTTGACTATGCTCAGCTTCAATGGCCCATATCTCGTAATTTACTATGCCGACCTTAAGGTATCTTTTGATATTACGGGTCACAAATAACATATTTCATAGACTCACCACCAGCAGAAATGCACCATATGAAGCGCCCCAATAAGGAGCATTCACACAGGAGACCAATGGCTTTATGTGACTTTCGGGCCACGGACCACTTTGAAATTTGTTTCTTAGCACGCCTGTAATGGGCTTGTGCACTCTTAATTCCAAGGATAGTCACCTGAAATAATGCTGTTAAATTATGTTCCCATGTGGTTTTAACCCACTGGCTGAGCCCTCTTTTTCTTGCCAATGGAAACAATGAGACATGGTCCGATCAGGGCTCTAACCTAGAACCTTTGTATTATGGGTCCTGTGCTCTATCCGCTCGGCCACGCTCCCCTCTTACATTTACAATATACATTCTTTTGCATAACCTTGTTTACACATGTGACCTGCTCCCATGAAACCCAGTTTATTTGTTATTGTGTGTCTTCTTAGACCAAATCAAAGATGTGTCATTTAGGTTTTAACCAGCACACATAGATACACAAAAATTGACATGCATATATCCACAAAAAGTTGGGCAAAAACAAAACAGATATGCAAAAGGTTTGGATGCACTATCATTGTGACAAGTTTTGATGCAACTTTGGGACAAACCTCAAATTGGGTACTTTTTTTGCAAATTTTCCGAAAAAGCACCCAATTTATGGAAATTGGGTGCTTTCATCTGAAACGAAAACATACCTGTTTGAAATCGGATTTTGCACCACTTTTAATAAATTGTGTCTTTTTACAAACTTGGCATGGGGAATAATTAGCATATGCTAAGTCACGATATCCAAAATCGTAAATTTTTAGCATGTGATCAGTCAGGTGGGAAAATCCCAAGACATTGGAAGTAAAATTGTTTCTTATCCAGCATCAATGCCACAGGAAACGGGCAGAATTAATGCTTTGTGGTGTCTTTTTCCTGGGCAATTTTCAAAATAAATCGAGTTTCATCTGGGTGCATGATATATTGCCAATTTGCAACGTCAGAAAGTTATTGTTAAATGGCACATTAATAGACCTCTGAAGCATGCATTAGGCATCGCCAAGAAATATCGCAGATAAATATCAGTAAATATTTTAACAGATTAAGCATTTCTGCAAATCATTTACTGCCAAGAACTTATTTATGTTGTGAAAAAATGTATAAAGAGAATTTGTTTTCAAATAAAGATGGGTAATATATTTTCCATTTTAAAGACAGGTAACCTTGTCCGTTAACTTGGCAAGTTTTTAGAATTATTCATTAAGTTCTTTCTTCGTGTCATGAGAAGTCAAACAGGAATTTGGCAATTTTTATAAGTAAAATTATGGCAGGAAATATAAAATAAAATCTTATGCAGACTGGGTTATTGATTTCTGTCTTCATTGAAATGGAAAGGCAACAAATCAAATCTGTGGTGAATTTTCAAAACTGGTGCCTTTACATAATCCTCCCATTCTTGGAAACAAAATGACAAAATCATCTCATTCTTTTTGCAAATTAAAGGCAAAGAAATGTACTATCAATTAAGAAAAATTCTGAATTTCAAAATGTAACGGAAAGTATTTTTAAAGATTTATTTATTCTGAGTACTAATCATTTTGATACACCCTGTATGTCAGTTGCCTGTAATTTAGTTACTCATAAATTAAAGTGATTACAGAAATCTCCCGCATCAGAACATGAGAATGTTGACAGGTATGTGAAAACCACCCGGTCGCTATACCAAAGTCTGTGAAAACCCACCCCAAAAGGCAGACATATACAGGGTGAGTCAAAATAAAGTGTTATCTAATCAGTGATTTTATATAACCAGTTCCTTTTATTCTTTTGCAAAATTATTCCTATATGAGATGTCATATTTCATTAGCTTTCATAGAAAATTTAGTGTGTTGAAATCGGTCAAAGCATTCTAAAGTTATAGTTATTTGAGTGGAAGTACCAAATTTGAACAGCGAACAAACTACGCTATTTAGTTTACGTGCGTACTGGTAACAAAGGCTGTTGTCTCTCTCAATCCTTATGATAGGAACGCCTATGGAAGTAAAATAACAAGAAAATAATAGGCTATTGAATGTGGACTTTGAAATATCGGGTAGGGGTTGACTCTTGAGGTAATGTTCAGATCTCTCAAAAAAAACTTCTTCTAATTCGGTTGTTATTTCGATGAATTATCCGGATCAGGATTTTCCCACACTGTGGATCTACCAGAGCCGTTCTTGTTTCTGTTACGAAGAGACGTGTGGTTTTTAGCTCATAAACAATAGTTTAAATCGCTTAAGGTGATGGGACCTGGTTGGCATCCGTAAACTACAGACAAAACAGACAGTGATCTTCAACCGGACTGTGAGTCTGATGATACTTAATTGCAACAAAATGCCTGTGCCGTTTGCTACATTGTTGCACCATGATTTATCTCCTGGTATTGGTCAAGATTGTGCACTGATATCTGAAATGACCATCAGAACTTTGATCTGCATTATTGAATCTACTTCTGTATCTCTGCACAATGCGTGCCCTTTTAACATGTTTAATGCAGCGTCAATTTCATTAATGCACAATCAATAAGATTACCCACTGCTGTACAGTAAAGCGTTCATGTTGAAGCAAATGTATTCGGCATCAAAAATGGGTACCTTTACTTAAACGGCTGTAACTTTTGAATGCATTGGTCAATTTCAACAAACTAAAATTCTCATGAAAGCTGATTAAATTTGCTATTTACTAAGTATTATTAAAATTAACAAACATAGACAGATTTCCTGTGAACCCCCCCCCCCCCTGATTACACTTTAATTTGACTCACCCTGTATACGCACCCCCCCCCCTGGTATCTACTTACCATGCTGAGAGTAGCTTTATCAAATGGACTAAGACTCATATACTTCCTCTGTCTTTCTTTCCTGCTGAATGAATTAAATGGATCGAGACGCTCCTCATACTGGCTGGAATACCGTGACTCTGTGTCGTCATGTCTGCTGGAACTCTGGGTGGATAAAAACATATTTATTACTTGAATTGAAGCTCTTTCTTATGGTGTGTTTACAGTTCCTACAATTTCATTAATCAATACAAATCTCTCTAACACTCTATACGTGCACAATAGTTGTTCCAACAGTATAGGAGGTGCCTTTGATCTTTGATTACCAAAGGAAATGGAATCTAGTCAATTGATCAAACCTTATAAATTCCCTAACATCTAGCTTTTTATTGTCACTTCTCGATCAGGTAGCATTCTGTTCGGTTGGAGACTTAACAGGCAAGGGGCAGCCTAGCATTTGTACACACATTAGAGGTATAGGGGCAACCTACTTTTGTGCAAATAACTGTTGGCAAGGGGTAGCCTTCAGGAAGACTCTTTTAAGAGCCACAAGAACGTATCCCATAAGAACAACACATTAGAGGTTAGGGGCAACCTACTTTTGTGTGAATCTGTTGGCAAGGGAAAGCCTTCAGATATGCTCATTTCAGAGCCATCACAATCTGAAAGAGGTTATCTGCTTCTAAAACTGTTGGCAAGAGGCAGCCTTCAGTGAATGGCTCATGCGAGTCATCAGTGGGAAGTGACGGCCCACATGTCTTTATAATAATATTTGTCCTGAAGAAGTCAGAGCTACTCCTGACGAAAGCTTGACAGTTCAAAACTTGTCTGACGGCGAACCCAATTATAACTCTATATGTAATTCAGTACATTACTCACAGCAAACACAAAAAGTTGTGTTGAGAGTCGCCCATCATTCAAATTGCAGGAATGCAATTGCGAAAAAAATTAAAAAAAAACACAAAAAAGAGAGACCTTAATATAAAGCCTTAATACAGAAAACAGACAAAAATCACAGAAATAAGTAGTATATCACGGATATGGAAATTCAAATTTAAAGCAATGCTATAAGATTTTGATCAAAAATAGTTTATAGTAAAAACAGCATAAAATGGAGGAATGTGACTATCTAAAAGCGTTTTCAAGTGTATTTTGTGAAAAAATTGTTTTGCCACCACAAATGGATAAAAAGGACATGCATACTTTCCATACTAATACATGTAGAATTAAATTCGGGATCCCAAATTTAATTAAACAAATGGCCATAACAGAAAAAGTAAGCATCTTTGAGCCAAATCGTTTGGCGGGTTTTCAAATATACGAAAAACAAGCCCAATAAGCCTAAAAAATGAAAAGTCATGGGTGACAGGGGGTACTTCATTTTTAACACATTATAGTATTGTTTTAATTCCAGAAGTTCATGATCGGTCGATGTATATTTAGGTCTAAAGAAACATTATCAATCTAGTCGGAAACCAAATACACTGGAATGGCATGTGAAACCTTTGGAATTTACAAGAATTCTTGGATAAACTTTGACAAAATCAATGGTGAAACACTATTTTCATGATTTTATGTAAATATCAGTTAATATTATGGTGTTTTTATATGTGATTTTGAGTAAAAAAAAAATTGTTCAAAGCATATAAATACTTTTATATGAATTTAATTTTCAGTTACAAACTTAACAGAGCAAAAGCGTTTCCAAAAATGATGGGTTGACACCAACCTTAAGGCTGGTGTAGACCTTCAAATGGCATAAACCATTTTTGTACTCTAACTCTCAAACTAATTGAATAAGCCATATAAACGTATACATTTCTAGAAGCGGATTTTTACCCTGAAGATGATGATGATATCGGTTTTTGACCGGCAAAAAATGCCAAAAAACACATTTTTGCCCAAACGATTTCTGGAAAGCCTAACTAAAATTTTCATTTGCGAAACTTTTTGCTTTTTGGAATCTTGAAACAAATGTCTAGGAAGGGTTTTCTCAAATTTTTGATTTTAATCTTGGTTTTTTGAAAAATGCCAAAAATAGGTCAAAAATGTAAAAAAATGACACCGCTGCCACCAAAATGGCAATTTTCCAAAAAGCAAAAAGTTCAAAATTTCGCGAATGCAAATTTTAGTTAGGCTTTCCAGAAATTTTTGGGCAAAAAATGAGTTTTTTGGGCATTTTTTGCCAAAATTGACATTTTTGGTCAAAGACTGATATCATAATGTTCAGGGTAAAAATCCGCTTCTAAAAATGTATACTTTTATATAATTTATGCAATTAGTTTAGGAGTTAGAGTACAAAAACGGTGTATACGCCATTTGAAAGTCTACCCCAGCCTTAATACAATGATGTATGTAAATGGGTATAAGTTGCACCACATACTTGGGTTTGATACTTGAATTGAAAGGTGGACATCTTTTTACTTCCAAAATGGCCCCTGAAATAAGACCTTAAACCAGTATTTTCTATACACTCAAAAAATCTACTGAGAATTGCAAAAACAAATGCTAAAAACAACTTTCCTTAAATACCCACCTTTGATGTTGGGTAGCTCTGTAGGAACCTAATCTTCTCGTATAACTTGACATTATCCGATCTCAGATTATCCACCTCATTCCGTAGAATCTGAACTTGCTGTTGCTGTTCACGACTTTCCTGGAAATTCATACAAAATTTACATCACATTCAACCAGTATACGTTGGTTTAGCTTTAAATCACATAGTCATGTGAGTGAAAGAAAAATGTAACTGTAATAGCTGCTATTTTTCATTAATTTGCATTGCACACTGTATAATGTCCAGTCTTCAGTCAGTGGGAAATGGTTCTTCAGGTTACACCTAAGAGCCACTGACATACAAAAAAGGAATTTTGAATGATTTTTCACATTCTGTTTAGTGTTAAATAAATATTGCACATGGCACCCATAGCAGATACGACTTTCTTGCACTCGCATGACGATATATCATCTTAAACATAATATAACATATAAATGAACTAGCTTGAACTAGCCTGGCTAAATTCCACATGTAAAATGATGAAGAAACATGTTGTATATTTATAGGTTAATAAATGCGCATTTCATACGCGAGTGAAATGAGTCAAAATCAATGCATGCATGGTCAATTTTGAAGCATCCCATTCCGAGGCCCGTAGGGGCCGAGTGCATTGGATAGCAATAAAAATTTACCGCAAGTGCATTGACTTTGTCTCATTTTACAAGCAAAATGGAATGCAAACTTATTAATCTAATTCATGCACGACAGAAAAATTATATTGTATCTTTTGTGAAAAGAAATAAGGCCTTTAATATGATTCTCAAAATCCAAAACTTCACTGAACTAAATAAATAATCACCCGACAAAAACAATGAAACATTCATACGCACTAAACGCCCGCCACGCACACTGGAACGCAACAAGGGCAGTGCATTGTTTAAGATCCACTGCACTCCGCATACTTTATATTCTTGCGTTCTGATTGGCTAGGTGACACGCGGAGTGTATGAATTATGAATCAAAAGTTGTAAATTTAGCTTTAATTTCTGTCAGCAAGTTTCAAGAAGATTATCATAATTGACCCTTAAAGAACTTTAAACATAAATCTTTAAAAAATAATAAGGGGTCGATTTCAGTAACATTTAGCGATGATTGCTAACCCCCGTTCTGATCGCTAACTCCAAAAATGACCGCTGAATTGTTAAAAGTACTTGCTATTTAGCGATCATTTTTGGACTTAGCGATCAAAACAGAGTTAGCGACCCTTGCTAAATGTTAGTGAAATCGCCCCAGGTCTACTCACAGCCTTCAGTTTGTAATTGTACAGTGTAAATCTCTTTCATTGACTATAGATATAAAGAGTGGAACAGACTACATCTATTTGACAGCTAACACAGCCCATCACCACCCGCCCCAATCCCTCTCAACCCACCCCTAGCCCAGTCTACTCACAGCCTCTAGTTCCTGATTTCGTAGTCTGAATCTTTCTCTCTGACTAGACACAATGGGTAGTAGTGATTCTGCTGCTCCAACCTCTGTGTTACTTGGTTTCATCACTGCAATTAAGAAATGATCATTTTTTATTAATTCATTTCAGATTTCTTTCTTCAAGATAGCTCCTTCCAAACAAAAGAAAAAAGATTATTATCTGATTGATACGTGATATTCATAGATTTGATGCTAAATTGATAGGTGTGTTCCTAAAGGAGGGAAAGAAACATGAAGTTTTGTCTCGTTTAATAAGTTTCACATCATAAGGTCTTGGTTTTAATAGAATTTTTTGCAAATGTTGCTTTTTTTGGTGAGGGGAGCGTGGCCGAGTGGTTAGAGCATTGGACTCATAATCAAATGCATTCGTCTGTCGTAGGTTCGAGTTCTGGGCTTGGTACGTCTCCTTGTTTCCTTAAGCAAGAAACTTTACTCTACTTGCTCCGTGCTTCGGAGGGCATGTAAAGCCGTCGGTCCCATCTGAAGTGTTCCTGACACACTCTCGGATGTAAAAGAATGACAAGGGCTAAGCTACGGCTGTTCGAAATAAGAGTAGGGGAATCCTCCTCGGTACCATGACCGTATGTCAAAATACATCATCTACTATAGGACCAGAGTGAATAGTCACTATACCTTCAAAAGTATAGGACCAGAGAGCTCATCTAGATGCTGAACAGGCTTTGATGAGAATAAGCATAGAGTAAAAGTAATATGAAGATAAAGGACTTAATTGTCTTATGTTAAATAGCCACAATATCAGTTTGAGTTACAACAAGTTTGTTTGATAGATCAAAAAGAAGTAAATCATGCTGATGCCTGTTAGTACATGTGTATGCATAATCACAGAATACAAATTATACAAACAGAGCATTATATTTACAAAGTAAATGCTGACACCCCACAGGTTTAAATCTTTAGTCTTTTGAGGGATTCCTTGGTATAAAGACAACATGTCATATAAAAGTGTGTAGCTTATGATTGGCTGACATACGGCAAAACTAGACAGAGAAATATGAAACCCATCATATTGAATCACAGCGCTATAGACCTTTTCAAACAGCGATCGGAAAACTTCGGAAAACATGGTCACGTGGCACGGCAGTTGCAGTTGGCAGACGACAATGAAAACAAAATTGATAGTACCGCAAAAGTGCATGATAAAAACGGCAACGTTCATCATTGTTGGAAACATACTGTAGAAGTGTCGAACTTTGTCAAAAGATGAGGCACTGAGGTACTGTTTATTTCCGGAAACGATCGGAAAGCTTTCGGGTATCTTCGGAAAAGATCGGTTTGAAAAGGTCTATAGTCAGAACCTACATGTTTCTCATTCTATGACACTGATATGTTAAGCCATACTTGAAGACGAATATTTCTTTTATGGCTGATCAAATATCAGTCAATATTTTGTCCACCATGTCAAATGTGGATTTGTAAAATCCTGATGCCATTTAAATATATTGATTGCCCATATAAAAAGAGAAAATTCAACTTCAGGTGTGAAATAACTATGTGTTACTGGTGTCTTGAAATGAAAAACATGTAGGCCGTGTTTTGATGTGATGGGTCACATATATATCAAACACAACTTACCAGCCACTTCGGTATCTTTGATAACTTCTGCAACAATTTCAGCTTCTGTGTTTGAAGGTGTGGCTTGACCCTGAAAATCAAATCAAATTTAATGCTTAGGCCTCATAAAAAAAACAAAGTTGTTTCTTGTCCCCTCCCTCCTCACTCTTTGGTGCCGCACCACCTTTTTTTTTTTTGCGCAAAAATGCTAAAATTATGTTAAAAATTAAGCCAAATCGTTCAAATATCAAGACCCCGTTTTCCTCTTTAAAGGATTCTTTTAATTTTTGATGTTTTAATGTCGCAACTGTCGTCAAACCAACATCTATCTATATCACATCGAGTTAATAAACAGCAACTGAATGTGCATTATTAAACATATACCAAGGGTAAACCTGGATTGCTCAGGCTCTCCCCAACCTTATTTTTAAAAAAAAAAACACCGCCCTCCATCCTCACATTTTGAGAAACCTTCAGACGA
This sequence comes from Ophiothrix spiculata, assembly GCA_000969725.1. NCBI lineage: Eukaryota > Metazoa > Echinodermata > Ophiuroidea > Amphilepidida > Ophiotrichidae > Ophiothrix > Ophiothrix spiculata. Next base: position 26,132 of record JXSR01S029293.1, read on the forward strand.
GAAACAACTTATTTTTTTTATGTGGCCTTATTATTAAATCTTAAAGATGCATGAAAACCAAAGATGATAGAAAATTGGCAAATTAGCAAACACAGTTACATGACAATGATAATGCAATTTCTGGACTAGCTCATACAAAGACTGCACTGCAAAGGTGGTTTCAGACTAGCTGTCACAACTGCAGTGTGTAACTACAGCAGAAAACCATGTGTTTGCAAAAGTTTCAAAATCAAGTTGCTTAAAGAGACTAGCCTAGATTCCACTTAGAATTAAAAACTTATGGAAATGCTTTAAATAAAGCTTAAAAGTGTAGTAATATCTAAAAATGTACAGAAATGTACACAGAAATGGCTCAAATTGACAGGGAATCACTAGGAGATTGAATTTGGTCGCATATGGCCATTTTGATTTCATACGGCCACAAACAATTTCACATGGATTTACTGAATCCAAAATAGTTTCTGCTAGCTGCTTATCGTATTCAGTGAATATTTACCAGCAAGAATCTTAGTTGTTTATTTTGATTCAGAGGATAAAAATCA
>JXSR01S029299.1:26418-39742 GCA_000969725.1 Ophiothrix spiculata
TAAAAGGATCCATCTATGTATCATTAAGTCAAATTCACATGAAAATTGCAATTTTCTGCCACAATTTTCACTATTTTGAAGCAAACCGCACATCCCAAGTTTTTGAGAAAAAAATGCCAAGAATTTGGCATAAATATTGGAATTTGAAAAAAAAAAAAATATTCATCAGTTATGCCATGTAATCTATTGTTTCATTTTGGTCTTGTCCAGCTTATATTTCCAAAATTCAAATTTCACAACGTCCTTTTTCAACATGTGATGCAGAATGTTAGTTTTTGGTTTTCTTCTGATTGTTTGAAAAAAAATTCTGGTGGACTATTGCATGTGCTCCTTACTACATGTTACTATACGTTACTATACCTTACTATATGTAACTATACCTTACTATAACTTACTTTTTCTCCTCTTCCTTTTGTTTCTTCTTGCTTTCCTTGAGTAGAGATGTAACGTAGCGTATCTTGGTTAACAACAGCTCTAGAAGATAGCCCCTGCCAGAGTCACCAACCATGTGTAACTCATCAACAACGATAACCCCTGTACAGAAAATACAATGAAAAGAATATTTAATTCACTGTCTTGTGAATTTTCCAAATTCATCATTCAATAATTCATCCAAACTTTACATATACTAATAATGTATTGATATAATTGAAAATAAATAATACTAAAAATAATAGATACACAACTACTCTATGGGCAAAAAATCCTCCTCATGTCTTTAACTGAATATTTAGCAAAAGCTGATCCTGATCTCTCCCAGTGCCATGAATAATGTTGGGAATGTATCTGCCGTATCGCATAAATAAAAAATCCTAGATATTTGTTTCTTTTATTAAAAAATATATAGTACAAAACTTTACCTTTACAATATGCATTTAGGATTTCAAAATATTCGGGCCACGGTCCTTTCAAAGTCGTACATTTTGGTCTAAAACTGACATCTCAATCATGTTCAGCATCAATCAATCAATCAATCAATTTTATTCACAATATCATACAGAAAAATATCATAAAACACATAAAACGAGACAGAGATATTGTGGGAATGGTCAAAAGGCCAAAAAGGCCCGAAGGGACCATCCCCTGCAGGACACTGTTTCAACCACACAAAATATAAGCAAAAGGGGACAAAACGCATACAACAACCAAACAAAGCACAGGGTTAGGCATGCCAAAAGGCCAACAAACTCAGTTGTAACTAGCAAGAATATTTGATTTATACACATTTCGAAAATGTTTGACAGTCTTACATTGTTTTATATTTGAATCTAATGTATTCCATAAGCTTGGACCCATTGTGCGAACTGCACGGTCAGAAAACTTTTTCTTTGTTTTATTAATGATATAGTCTGATGAATTTCTTGTTTGATATTTATGGACTTGGTTATTTTTGATAAAGTATTCTGAAAAAAACACTTGGGAGACGCTTTGTTTGGTGTTTGTACATAAATATACCTAGTTCCAGTTTAAATGTATCGCATATATTTAGTACATTGTGTTTTTTAAACAAAGGCGCTGTATGACATCTATAATGTGCACATGATATTGTTCTGATAGCCCATTTTTGTAACTTAATGACTTTATCTAAGTAACTTTTACACGTATTACCCCAAATAAGAATACCATAATTAATGTAATGGTAATATCAAAGTACAATATAATGAATGTAAAATGTATTCTGGTACATAGTGCTTAAGTTTAGTAAGCACACCTACATTTCTTGAGATAGTCTTAGATATCGCGTCTATGTGATTCTTCCAAGTCAGATTTTCGTCAATAATGACACCTAGAAACTTAGTAAAAGCAACTCTTTGTAAAGAAACGTCGTTAAGAATAACATTTATTTGTTTTTTTGGTACATTTAAGCTATCAATTTTATTTTGTTTGTTAGAAGTGCCTTTCAATAGTTCAAAATTTGAAACGGTATACTTTTTGGTAAGATGTGTAGTTCCTAGAATCATGTAATTTGTTTTACTGGCATTTATCGACAGTTTGTTTGCTCTAAACCAATAATTTTTCTCAGTCAATTCTTTATTGATTGTATTTATTTTTGAAGCAATATCAGTATCGGAATATAGTAAAGTAGTATCATCTGCAAATAATATGATGTAAATGCACATCTCTAGAAACTTTATAGTTTTATATGAATTTAACTATTAGTTGCTCAGTTGAACAGCAAAATCCTTTCAAGACTGATGGGCTGACACCAAGGAATTTAAAAAATGAATAGGTACTCACTTTGACCACACTGATATGTTTTGTGTGTGAAATAAAATGTTTGCAATCTGCCTAGCTATTGGGATTGTTTTCAACACATCCTGAGGTACAACATAGATAGTTTAGCTCTATGCAGGAAAACATGAGAGCGGAAAATAAAATATTCCCTTTTTAAAATCTCTGATGGACAACATTAATGTAAACCTGATAGGAATGTATACTTACCCAGCTGATGTAGTTTTGATTCCTCTAGTAATCGATTGATCAGACTATTTGCCCTCTCTATAGTACAGATAGCCACGTCTACAGCACCAAATCCCCCTGATGCACCTTGCTTGCCCATATAGCCATCCACGCGGATGCCAGCATCTTGGAGTAGATTCTGTAAAATAGGTTTTGGACATTAATTAATCAGGACATGTTATCCATCCTAAGGTCAGAACAGTTACATTAACTGCTGCTGAATGAATTAAAATAGCCCCACGGTCAACTAATAATTTTTAACCCTTGATGTTTTGTTCAGTTTTGAGAATAAAGAGGTTGAGTACAGTGGAAACTCATTATAACAAAGTTGGTGGGGACAGAGAAATTGCTTCTTTATATCCAAACATTTATTATATCAGGGTTTTAAATATAATAAAAAACAAAAGAAATTATAGTCAAATGGTATAGAAAAAAAAGGGGTTTTCTTGTTATCAGATTTCGTTATAATGAGTTTCTACTGTACTACATCATGAAATTTAAAAGATCTTTTAAATTGTGTTACCATAGATATTAATTTTTATGAAATCAAAAACATTCAAATTTAGATGGCAGTACCAGCTATATCCACTTTCAATGACGACGCAACTTTGAATGAAAAACAACATTGAGACATATTATATGAATAGTTGAATAACTCGACAACTCACACCCCTGGACCAAAATGATTCGAATTTGAGCACTGCGCTGTGAAATGTACTATGATAATAGTTGTAAACATAGACCACTCATTCTAGTACTTTTCTAAAACAATAATTATTCTAGTACAAAAAGATTCTAGGAACATCGATATAGAGGTAATCAGCCCGGTGTAATAGTTTATTTTTTCTGGAAAAGTATTTGGAAGACAGTCAAATATGGTGAGTAAGCATGTGTAATGTTTTGAGAAACTATGTTCACGCATGCTTTATTTACATTCAAATGACCCCAGGAGTGGTTAGTATATTTCCAATGTATTGTTGTACTAGAAATTTTTAAGAACTGGAATGAGTGTTCGACATCTGTATCTCGGGAATGTTGGATAGCACATATCTAGTGGAGTGCTGAAACTGAACTCACTTTTGTCACTGATTTGAGAGGCCAGTTGACATAAACGAGGAAAAGCCTCGTAGAGCTGGGGTAAAAGGTCACAAATGGACTGAAAATGAATGAAAAGCTAAAATTTTAGCACATACACATTTTCAAAAATGAAGAAATCAGCTGAAAAGAGGAACTCTCACATCTCTGTTTGGTCCAAGAATATCTCTGATCATTCCCAAACATTTTTAACACTATTCTAACTCTCCAAGTTTATCTCTTACCTGCAAGTAAAACATTTTCTCTCTACAAACAGACACAAACGGCAAAATAAACAATGCTTTCTTCTTAGTCTCCAGCACACGCTTCATGATGAGCAGCTCTGCAACCAGCGTTTTTCCAGCGCTCGTTGGGGCTGAATACACCAGGTTGCCTCCATCCAACACATGGCCTGTCCGCAGACATTCTCCTTGCCATGGAAACATGTGGGTGACTTTGTTCTCATGGTACTGCTTTAAGATGGCATCTGGGAGCCCCCAGGAGGCTATTGCCAAGGGGTCCGGGGAGTTGTGTGATGGTGACATCAAGGACTTGTTCATGGGTGGCGATGCCTGAGATTTGTTGTGTGGTGGAGATAGGTGACTGGTTTCAAAGCCTGGTAAAACAAAGAAAGTGAGTGTAGAAGGTTGTGGTAGATTGGGCAGGTTTTGGGACAAAGGATTGTTGGGATCTAGAAACACTTTATACTTGTGTAGTCTGAGCAAGACCTTTGATAGGATGTCAATAAATCAGGGTTCGTACACCTTGGAGCCTTTAAAATTCAAGGACTTTTCAATGACTTTCAAGGTCCAAAAGCATGATTTTCAAGGACCAGGGTTCGTACACCTTGGAGCCTTTAAAATTCAAGGACTTTTCAATGACTTTCAAGGTCCAAAAGCATGATTTTCAAGGACTTACCACAGCATAATTTGCAGTATGCTGAACTCTTGTTCCTGCCGACATCAATCCACTCGCTGAATTTGGGATCAGTTAGCCATAAATTATCAATTTTCAAGGACTTTCAAGGACTCTGTGCAAATTTCCAGGACTTTCAAGGCCTTGAAAAGGTGTTTTCAAATTCAAGGATTTTCAAGGACTCTCAAGGACCGTACGCACCCTGATAAATATTGTAAATGTCCACAAGTAACAAATTATTTAGATTAAATAAATGAGCGCCATTGATATATTTCGCTACTAAGTACTTTACTCTAACGGTTACATACGGATACTGGGAAAACAAATTATACAACAGGAAAAAGCAAAATTTATACTAAATTTAGAAGAACAAAAGGATTCCTTGGTATGGCTAACATTGCCAGAAATAGAACTCTTTGCAATGGGAAATTATATAACAAAGTCTGGCTCAATTAATCCCTTTCAGAAAAGCCACCAATTTAACAAGCTAGCGATAGGAACCACTGTCACAGAAGGAGATGTTGTTACACACTTGAGATAAAAAATAGGGCTAATCATAGTCATAGCACTGATTTCTGCCTTGTCTTTACTATCTCACAAATGTCAAGCAATATACATCCAAATCAGACTTTTAAACACAAATAACCTCTTTGACTCGGGTAGTTCTGTGGAAGGGGAATCAGGAGGCAGCGCACCAGTTCTACAACAATGAATCAAAATATATGAATTACCAATCAATAGACTAGTAAAATATATATAGGCTAGAAAAATTGCTTTGCAGACCAATTTAGAATGAATTTGTTTGTCAAAAAGACTCAAAATAAAGAGATTTCTAAATGGACTTTATTCTGTTAATTATCATCAGCTAAAAACAATGCTGCTTGTACAGTGTAGTATTGTACGCCCGATGTCAGAATCATTAACCTCGCCCAGGCATCGGCCCTGGTCAATTTTACTGGTATAATTTACATCTAGACAGATGTAGAATAACTAACCTTGAGAGCTATGTAAATCATCTCCATCATCCTCGTAATCAATGTGTTGAATGGGTCCATTGTCATACTGTCTTCCTTTGGTTACTGGCTTTGTGATTCTTGGTGTCTGCATTTTGGGATGCTGGGTATGAACTGTAGGTTTGACTGAAGATAAAAGGAAAATAAGAATTCTTCCACGAGGGACACAGACTGCTTTAAATATAGCATGGTTGAAATTGTAGGCTACCTAAAAAGTGTTTGAGACCATTAAGGGCTCAAAAATTCAATATGTCTCAAATAAAAGTCACTCAATATTTGTTCCAAATACAATGTGATAAAATACTATATAGATATTTAAAAAAAGTTCCAGTTTTAAGCAAAAATCTTAAGTTCGGGCGTGTCATTGTAGAATTACTGGGCTGCAACCCTTCAAATGTAGGAATTTAATCACGCCACAGTTCTTTGATTTCTCCACGCAGTTGATGTGGTTAGTGGAGGCAGGTTGTTGACATCTATCTCCACCTGTATAGAAAGTATAAGTGCCACTGATATCTTTTTTGCACCATAATGCACACAAGGACCAGTGACCATCCTGGCAAAAGTTCATTGATGTAGCTCCTTTCCTTCTGGGTGATCTTTAAAACTTTTTGATACCCCTCGTATAAATCATTATTATAGACCTGCTCGCTTTATCCATCTAAAGATGTGATCACAAATCAACATATTATAAATAAATCTTAGAATATGAAAACATCTACATGTCTTTCAAGAGCAACATTTGTGCATAGTCCAATTTACAATTTGATTTTTAAAAATTGAATTCAGATAAAATAAAGAATTCTCACAGCCTTATTATGTTCAGTAAACAGTTATAACAAATTTCTAAGATTAATGCCTGTTTATTCCATGGTACATTTCACATAATTATTTTTGACAATTGGTTATTTCATTCTCCTTACCTTGCTTCTTTGAAGTTGCACCATCATCATAACCAGGGGACTGAGAATCTTCACACAGTATTTCTCCAATAGGACTATTTCCCATACTTGTGTCTGGGGGTGAGACTGCAACCAATAATTTCCTCATCCTCGTCACTGGTGGTGGGTCTTGTGGACTTTGCAATCTATTAGCTTGTATTGTACTATTACTTGATGAACTTTGGTGACTAGAATGAGATGATCTGGTCAAATTTCTAGAAACACTAGAACTGTCATGTCCGTTTCCTTGATGTTTGCTTTCTGTATTGGTGGTGGGATAACTATTGCACATTTCCCGCTTAGAATTGCAAGATGAATTTTCATTTGCCATATTGAATACTGATTTGGCTTTCTCTTTGTCTAATTGCTGGAAGTCATTTTCAGGGTTGACATTAGTCAATTGATTTACATTCGAATTGCAGTTTTCTTTCACATGCGTCACAGGCCTAGATATTGCATTTTGATCGGCTGAAGTTTTGCTTTGATTTGTTGATGTAATTTTTGATGCAGGAATTTGGGTAGCTGTTTTGTTGATGGCAGTAGAATTGGATGTTTTAATTTGATTGGATGGATTTTTGGTTCCCAAACTCTTATTTCCTGATATTTCTGTGTTCTTATTGGCTGATAAACCATTGCATTTTGAATTAGTTCTTGACTGATCAGTCAATTTAACAGACACTTTGCCATCACTATTTTGGTTCCGGTTGATTGACAAATTTGAAACACCGGTAGAAGAAATATCATTGGTCACTTGATGCTGAATAAAATGTGTCACTCTTTTTTGATTGGCTAGGCATTTGGTAACATGTTTCTGATTGGTTAATGATTTATTTTGTGACGGAAACTTCTTCATGCTGTCAGTCCATTTGATATTTGACGTTTCATTCGATTTGTTTCCACTGTGATTGATGCTGAAACCGCTAGATGAAGAACCACTCCTTGATGAATTGCTACCAAAAGATTTTAAGTTGTTTTCAGAAATGGAATTACTAGTTTTTGAAGACACTTTGGAGGAGTCCGATTTAGTTACATTCTTGCCTGCACTTTCAAGATTAATTTCATTTGAATCTACTTTTGAATGTTTAACAAACTTTACAAAACCAGTCTTTGGCCTTTGTGTCTCATTTCCACTTAGACTTGGTTGATTGATTCCTATTTTGGAAGCACCACCTTGACCTCTCACATTTTGCTCTTGACCTTTGACATGTTTCTTCTGGTAATCAGCCTCTACCTGCTCCAGAGCAAGTAAGAAATCTTCGTTCATGTCAATATCAGTCCCGAATGATGAGTTAAAGGAAGAGTTTCCTTGCCCGGGTGGTGATGCTTCTTTTGGATCTAAGTGACTTTTCCCACTGTTTTCTTGAAGCTGAAATGGATGAAAAACAGTATTACAGTATTTACGCTTTTTTACATAGCTTGAAATCTAGTTCAATATTTACTAAAAATCTCAATGACTAAAGTATAATCTTTATATGGTCACTTAATGACCTTGAAAATGTATCATTGTGTCAGAGACCACTGTGTGAGACTGCTGCATCCACAAACAATGCATACACAGAGTTTATCGATTTGTAATGTTTGACTTTTTTCAATACTTTTAACCAAGGTACATAAAATTATTGTGATGTTCTGTTTACCTGTAGCATAGGTAATGAGTTAGCATTGAGCAATGTTGATCAATGGAATCAATAAAACTCTTGACTGCACCATTACTAAATATTAAATTGCATAATTTTATTAATATCCCTTTACCTTGGTAAATATTCTCTGTCTCACTGATATCTCCTTTTCATTCCAAACCCTCTACGTACTTCAGTTATGCTGATTACCAAAGTATCCACCTTACATTGAATCTGGTTGAAGTTGATCTTGTCACAGCCCCTTCATAAAACAATGGTATTTTGCATACTAAACATCCCTCTGCCTAGCATCCATCAATTCTACTTACCAAGCGAGGACTCCTCCTTTTCATTCCAAGTCCTCTAGCAGTGCTTTGTTGATTACCAGTGCTCTCTCCACCTTTGAACCTTGGTGATCTTCTCAACTCCCCTCCATTTTTATGGTCTTGCCCAGAGTTATTAGGCCTTGGGCTTAACACCTTTCTCTTCTTAGCATCTACCATGTTTCTTGGAGGGGTTGCTGTAACTGTGGATGGTGGGACAGCTGATGTCCTGGCCACAGCATGCTGACCAAGGCGTTTTGTCGTGGTTCTTGTAATGCCGCTGGATCCTATTATTTACAGAAAATTAATATGAAATATCCATAAATTAAAACCTATTTAAAGTTGATAACAAAGATATTCCTTTGTGGCTTAAAAATAATTGTGGAAATAAGAAAGCATGTAGTTTATAAATGATCATTTCAAAGTTGTAACTAATCAAAATTTAGTAGCAGGTAAAATTGTCAACACTAAAGAATTACACAAATTATAGCTCTGGTTTGTAGACCACAATGATATTTTGTCATCTCATTGGATAAGCTTAGAACTTCTGTGTATTCTAGTCTTTTTCCAATACCGTAAACTGGGGTGACTTTGAAAGCTGGGGTGATTATGAACACATCTTTGACAAGGGGTTCACGAAATGCATATCCTGCCTGATGGTGCCTTGTAAATGGAGGATTTCAGCCATCAATGGTTGAGAGTTGAAATTCTTTATAAACCACTATCAGAGAAGATGAGTTGTTCATGAACGATGTTGTCAAAATTTTGATAAAAGTCATCCCGGCGTTCCCAGTCACCCAAGTTTTTGGTACCATCTCCTTGTTCAATCCTTTTCAAACCATATCAGAGGAAATGAGTCGTTTCCAAACAATGTTGTCAAATTTTTGTTCAAAGTTAACCAAACCCGGCATTCAAAATCACCCCAGTTTACGGTACTGTATCTACTCGTCCAATTAAACTGTTGGTCATCTGAATGTGCATCACCTTACTGCAGTTATTTCATGCCAAACATGGTTAAAGGTGGTTTCAGACTAGCTGTCGCTGCCGCACATGACCAAACATCTGCATTTTATAGTTGGACATCGTACTGTAGCACGACACATTTGCATATTGCCGCAATGGTTTGTCGCAAGAAAAGTCAAATTTATTCCAACTCAAAATATTGTGCCCTTGCGTTGCGACAATCACGACATGGTAATCGATATATCGGCTTGTCGTACGGCAAGGAGATGCGACAAGGTCGAGTTTGCGCACTTTAAATTTTTGACGTCACGCTGGTTGTACCACGTGTATCAAAAAAAATTGTGCACGGATTAAAATTGATTTTGACCTTGATAAAAGCACCAAATCATAATTTTCTTGTTATTGTAGTTAAGCAAATCTAATAAGCTTTCAAATGCAGAAAAAATGATGGAAATCGGATGAAAAATAAAAAAGATATGACCAATTTTGTAAGTACGTCTCTTTTTCTTCCATTCCAATGGGATTTACACAGCTAAGCAAGATATTACATATCACAATTACGGGTTATGGCATTATTATAAAAGCTAAAAGTACTCACAAAATTGGTCATATCGGCCATTCTCACGAAAATGACGCCAGTAGCGATATTTCGTTCTTTGGTCTGAAAATGTCTGTGTTTTGCTTAAAATAAGTAAACATGCTCATATTCGTGTAGTACTTGGTGAGCTCTATGCGGACATATATAGTTTTCTATACTTTGTTTACCGTTATCTTGGTCATTTTGCTCCCAGAAGACACCAAATTAGGCAAAAATGGCATGTCTTTGCAAGAGGCATCTATTTTAAAGTGATAGATACATCATAAAAACACATTTTCTTGTTCATACCCGTGTGGTTTATTTCTCCAAATGCATCAATAATATCAGATAATTACCCATTTTGAAAGTTGTATTTCCCAGTAAGCCACAAGAAACCTGTATAGGGTTTCCGCGAAATCAGTGTATATTACGTTATCCATATACTATCTCGATTCCAAAGATCACAGTGAACTCCAACCATACAACTTTTTGCATAACTTGAAGGCTAACATATGTGTACATTTGTAAATCATAACATTGAAAATCTATACTCATAAGTTTGGCTTTTAAAAACAATTATATTCCAAAATTTATTGCGACCGTTTTAAGCATGTATATTACGTTATCACCAAATCTAAGTTATGCAAGAGTCTAGACTACTTTTATGCATATCAAGCCATAGGCCCTCATCCCCTGACCATGATTAGCCAAAATAACCAGCACTATATGTGACTATCTTAATTTGAGGGATAGAAAAACATGAAAATGTATATTACGTTATGTATATTACGTTATCCAATGCAAGAACTAGAATTATGAAGATCCTTGAATTTATTTCTGATGTCACTTTTAGGGTTCTCCGAGTTGCCCCTCGAAGTAATTTAGCAATTTTATTTTAATTGTTGCCTCAAATAGGGCAGGACAGGCACTTGTTTGATAGCTTTTCCTATTCTTGTATATGCTAAATTTGAAAGTTCTTGTATAAAAATATAAGAATAGTGGTGTTCATAACTTTTGTGGTTCCATGATACTTGATATACTAGCTAATAAAAAAAGTTAATTGAAGACGCTTTTATGAAACTTTATTTTTTCGATTTTTACAACTCAGGTGGAGTCATTTTCGTGAGAATGGCCGATATCTTTTTTTTTTTCATCCGTTTTCTATAATTTTTTCTGCATTTGAAAGCTTATTTAATCTGCTTTACTACAATAACAAGAAAATTATGATTTGGTGCTTTTATCAAGGTCAAAATCAGTTTTAATCCGTGCACAATTTTTTTTGATACACGTGGTATGACCAAACGACAGGCAAGTCTGAAACCAGCTTTAATATTATTTCAATCAAAAAGTGTGATTATTTGTCAAACTTTGGGAAGCAAGGGTAATAATAACTTTCCGGAAGACAAATGAATTGTTGAACTGGATGAGTGGATAGGGTATCTTTCTTATTCCAAGACAAGAAAACTGCAGGTGATTTATTAGTGCATTATGTCTCCCTCCACGTGGCTACAGCACACTGTACTGGTGCTCACTATCTACAGACAATGTGACCAAAGTACAAATTGTCATGTGGGTGCAAGAAAGTCGTATCTGCAACAGCTGCCATATGTTTAATTGATTTAACACCATATCACTAGAAAACTTTTTTTTTCTTTCCCACATGTCAGTGGCTCTTGAAATAAATGGTCACCTGAAAATCCATTGCAAGAACCACTGACCCAAAACTGAATATGGCAGCTATTACAGGTACAACTTTCTTGCTCTCACATGACAACATGTACATGTAAGCTTTAGTCCACTCTTGGCAAATCAGGGACTGAAATTTGAAATTTCTAGGCCAGCATTAAATGGCTCCCCTGAAGATTTTTAGGTGAGCATAAGGAGAGCAAAACAAGGGCTTAAAGCAAATAAAATCAGAAACTTTACATTCTATGACGAGCACCAAATTGCTCACCTAGAGCAATCGAGGAGAGCAAATAAGAAGAGCAAAACTCTGTAGTGCCTTAAAAGACAGCCCTGCAAATTAGCAGTTAGTTCCTTATTTGCAGGAATTTCAGGTGCACTCACCTTTTGACAACACTTTTGAAACTCAGCACAATCTGATTAATGATTGAGTCAACTACCATGTAGGATAATATTTCAAACTATTGCAAAAATCTTATCTCAATTAGTTTAGTGGATCGGAAGTCACATTGACTCATGGGGTTCATACTGGGAGTATAAGCCCACTCAAGTCCTCCGTTGCCCATTGAGGGAAACTGTGCAAATCTTACTTTATGCAAACAGGACACAAAACTAAATAATAATAATGAGAGATTTTTGAGCGCTCATAACAAAGAAAGCCACTGAGCGCTGTACATGCAATAAATAAACAATACAATTTGACAAATACACATTGTTACAAACAGAATCAAGTACAATCATTGACAATAGGAGAAAAATGGTAAAGTTAATTTCACATGCAGTCACTCAAAATAGTCCTCAAAAAGTAGAGTCTTGAGAATACGCTTAAACTGACTAGTAGTCATTACTGGAGCAGCGTTCCTGATTAATGAAGGCAAATTGTTCCAGAGTTTGGGTCCAGAGATGGCGAATGATCTTTGTCCGTAGAAATTTGTTCTTGGAAGCTGCGAAGGGAATTCAAAAGAGACTTGAGATGAGGATCTCAGAGTCCGAGCTGGTATATAGCGGCTGAGCAAATTTGCAAGATAAGTAGGAGAGTGGTCATGGAGAGTCTTAAATACTAGAAGGAGGATCTTGTATTCTATGCGCTTTGATATGGGCAGCCAATGAACACATCAGTGAATGAGTTTGTGTGTGTATGTGCATTATCCACCCATTATGACAAGATGCAATGCATCATCAGCAAAAATATAAGTGCCCCAAATTTGATCCCCATGCCAGAATCAAAATATTGCCGAGTCGAGTATCTCCCTTGTATCTATGGGTACTGCATAGAGTATATACCTGGTATGCTTATATATACAACTGCCAGGGTATAATTAAATCCAACATCTTACCATTGAGAGTAGATGCGAGTGGCTTGACATTCTCTCTTCCTGCCAGTGGTTTCTGTTGCCTCCATGTGTGTGTTAGTTTCTTCATGATTCTTCCGAGTACATGTATTCAGCTCAGTCCTGAATCAACTGCCAGACTTGAAGGTTTGTGTAGGGTAGCTCAGACCTGGGTCAACCATAAACCCAGCATCCTGATGGACATTCCATTGATCAACAGCATGTTATTTTTGCGGCTAGGTTGAAAGGTCATACTCCCTCAGTGGTACATGTAAGTGATGGTTGAAAAACCTAAATTTGAAAAATATTTTTAAAAACATGCTATTATTAACTCAGAGATGGCGAATGATCTTTGTCCGTAGAAATTTGTTCTTGGAAGCTGCGAAGGGAATTCAAAAGAGACTTGAGTTGAGGATCTCAGAGTCCGA
>JXSR01S029300.1:9869-33108 GCA_000969725.1 Ophiothrix spiculata
TAAAAATCAACATCACCATCATGTTCCTTGTGAAAATTCCTTTCTGGAAATGTATACTTTTATTAACTTTAAGTACTTTGTTCAAAAGTTATGGTACAAAATAAATTTGCAAAAATGCAACAATGAGTGATGTGCTTTCCCCCCTTAAGAACCCTTGTGTAAATACCTGTAAATCATTATATCTGAAGATAAATGAGAAGAACATTAAATTTCATCATGTGAGTGCAAGAAAGTTATATCTGCAATAGCTGCTATTTGTCTTTAATTTGCTTTGAACACTGTAAAATCTCCTGCCTTGGGTCAGTGGCTCTTGAAATGGATCTTCAGATGATGGTACTATTTCAGGAGCCACTGACCTATGACAGGGACATTTTGGGGGATTTTTTACATTCTAGTGACTGCATGGGGTATTAGATAAATATAATTTAAGGCAGCCATTGCAGATAGGACATTCTTGCGCACACAGGACAATTTCACTTTACTGTCTGGAGGAAGACAAATGACTTATAAGAAATCTATTTAGGGGTCACTTCAAAACTCAACCGGCGATTGCCTGCGGGTTCTGGGCGGTTGAACCGGAATAAAACAATAGCCAACCGCCCAGAACCGGCAGACAACCGCTAGTTGAGTTTTGAAGTGACCTCTTATATGAATAGGCAGGTGACTTTAACTACACCTCTATACTCTATCAATCTTGAAGTATGCAACAAGCAGCCGATTAACGCACAAAAACCAATATGACCATACGGGGAAGTAAAATAGTCCATCTTTTTTAAATAAAAAAGATGTACTCAATCTTGCTGAATATTCAAATAAACTGATTTTCAAGGTTTGTCCATGTGCATAGCATAACAAATAATACCAAAATCACGAACGATTCATGTACAAAAATATTAATACGCAGTGATTTGGTCTTAATCAATCCTAATCAATCATTGCTAGTCTCTTACACAATACAAAATCACCAGTTCACAATGATGTAGAATACAAGGGATATGCTATGGATCTTAATTGTAACAGAGTCCCATTGTTTGTTGCACACTTCAAGATAGAGCAAAATTTTGGGGCGAATACTTACCAAGACCTTGAAAGCATAGAGTAAGTTGGGGGTATCAGCAACACATCCATATTCATTTTGCACTGGGTTGTACTTGGGAATGTAACCATCACGTCCAGAGCACAAGAAGACTTTCTCAATATTCAGGTTGAATCCGTCACCAAGGTTTTGTACTGGGTCGACATGGATACGGCCATAGATGTTGTCACCTGTATAAACAAACAGATTGAAATTAAGCTACCGGGTATAGGTTAAAATAAGAGTAATTTCTAAAAACAAAAATGTTCTTGCGTCCATCCGTCCCAGGTAGCATATACTTTATGATTCCAGCCAGATAATTAAATGCTAATTATCATATCAATCTTCCGATAGCAGGTGTATTTTACAGAACCAGATTCTTCAACCCTGTACTGTACGTATTTCACAGGTACTACATTGGTACATACAAGTGTTTCCGGTAAGGTTTTTGAACTTGCGCCAGTTCGAGCGATTTTAACAAAGTTGAAAAAGTGCATGCGCCAAAATCAATAGCTGCGGCTGAAAATTAGCTCAATACAGCTAGAAAAATATCTTCCTCACACATTTTCAGAAACTTGTTGCGCCAATTTTCACCGCTTCTGCGCCAATGGCGTGCCATACGACCTAAGTAGCGGAAACACTGGTACATACAACGAAATAGGAGTACACCCCGGAAATAGCACTGCAACAATAATAACATAGGCTTCTTTGTGGCAATGTTACTCAATTAGAGCCTAACAAAATTTGATTGAACAGTATAAACAATAATCCAGATTGAAGGGCCCCATTGTTTGAAAATGCAGCACCTATAATATATAGATCTTTATTCGCCATTAATTTTTTTGTTTGGCCTGAAAGCGTACCCCTGCGGATGCTTTGAAGTATTATCGGGGCATAATGTGTATATCGATCACCAATTGCCAATTCTCAGCAAACCCTTTTAAGGGTTTGCTGAGAAGATGCTTAAACGATGCTCATGTTGGAGACCAGAGATTTCACTTCTCACACAAGTATATCATCATGAAAGTTCAGGTTTAGACCAACCTAGAAATCTGCTAATTGCTGATTCTATTCACAAAAGTATCTTTATGCTTACCTGGCAAGAAAGCTGTATCAGCACCATCACCGAATCCCATACTGCCATCAGATAACCAGAGCATCTCTTTGCCTAGCAACAAGAATTCTGTGTTCAAGCTGTATTCTGCTGGCACAGGGTCGCTGACCTGTTGGAATCTGATGGGCAAGTCAAAGATGATCTTCTCTTGTGGGTTACAGGTGATCTGGGCACTGTACTCTTGGTTTGGCAGAGTGGTACATGGGATCAAACGAATGATGTAGTTGCCGCTGTAATCCGAGACCTACAAGGGTAAAAAGAGACAAGATTCCAATAGAATCAATCAGACATTTGCTGCTAGTTGATGCACATCTAGCAGTATTAGCTGCTAATTGATGCACATCTAGCAGTATTATATTATCATTTATGTATGTTACAACTTTTCTGGGCAAAAAGCACTCTCATCTTTTCTTCTTTTTTTTTCATCTCTGAATTGCCCTGTCATTATTTCCCTTAAGGGTGTAGATTTTGCAAATGTTTTTTTCCCCTACATGCTCTAACATGAAACGCCCCCTTTCCACTTAAATTTAACTGATAGATCAGTATTTTGCACTTAGAGCACTGCATATACAGTGTATACCTGCTAACATTAGTGCAATTCAAGAAATTCCTGACTATTTTTATTTTCTATTTTAGAAGGCCTTTTCCCTTTGCACCATGCACACACTGTATCTTGATGTTATTGTTTTAAAAAAACCTAACCATATATGTTTTAATTTTACATTTTCAAGAACTTTTTAAAAGAGTTTGGAGTGGTCATGAAGAATGGTACATGATCTAAAGGTCCACAAAACTTAAGGAGGCTGCATGATAATGACATTTCTCCATTTTCTTCTTTTCTTGGTCACAGTAAAATGTAAAACCAAAAAGAAAGAATAAAATGTAGTTACATAAATGACAAAAATGTCCTTTTGGCAAATAAGATAGCTAATTTTTGCTTTTTTAAAAGGTTTTTTTTTTCAATCAATCGGACTTACAGCATGATCGGAGACAAATTGCCAGAGCTGCTCTGGTTGAGCAAATGTTGGTTGTGACCTGAGCAGGTTGAGGGTGTACGTGAGTCCTGGGTGATCTGCTGAAGAGACACTGGATTGCATGTCAGTTGCCGGATGATCCAGAACAAATAGACCTCGGAATTGAGCATCCGTCTTGAAGTTGACTACGAGTCTACCTTCTTCATCAATACGCATGCTGGTTGGGTACAATGAACCTGAGGAGAAGGGAAAAAAAAAACATTGATGTTAAACATGCTGTCTATGTTTGTGAAACAACTGATGTATTTATTTTTTTGAGCAAATGAAGCGAGCTTGCAGCATATAGACCAAAAGAGGACTTCCCCATCAGGTCTATACATGGAATGAACTTATAGTGACAATACACTAAATGAAGTAGGTGTGAATTAACCCTATATTACCATAAGGGATTTCTGTTTTTTAGCCTACAATGGGATGAAAGCATAAAATGGGATTCAAATTCAAGACCCTTGCTTCCCAAACCATATTCTATTGGTAAACTACCGCTAAGTCCAAATCACAGTATACAACCCCCCCCCCCCCCCCCCCCCCCCCCCCCCACCACACACACACACATACACACCTATGGCATGTTTGGACTTTTAATGAGATTAGGTCACTATTAGGGTTCATTGATAGCAAATATGCTTTTCTATATAACACATATATGTAAGTTCATCTTTGATTAAATAATCCATTCTTTTATATAAAAAAAAACCACACACAACGAAAATCAAACAGCCACTGAACCGTGACTTAGGAAAACTTAAACTAGTAACATGGGGAAACTAAGACGTTGTATATGCCAGCTAGTATTTCACACTATAGGCCAAACAATAATTTATTGGACAGTAAAAACAAAAAACAAAAGTGCAGGGCCCCATTGTTTGTAAATGCAACCTGTACCATGGATTTTTGTTTAAATTGTCCAATAAATATTTATACTGCCTATACATGGTAAAGACCTATGAAATGAGAAACATGTCAGTTTCATCATGCAGTGAGCTTTTCCTCATCAGATCTCACAGGTACTTTATCCTAATGGTTGAATTCAAGTAAAAATCACATCTTTTTGAACATTTGAAAAAAAAATATCAGATAGGCCTATTCCTTCCATACCTGCCAAGGTTGAGTCTGTGGTCTGTGCGCCAATGCCATTCTGCCACAAGATGGAGGTGTCGTAGACAAATGTCAACTGCAGATCAGATTTCTGGTCAAAGTGCTGCCATCCTCCAATACCAGCTGGTGAATGGAATACATAGGAGACGTACAATGGCACACGAAGATTCACATAAGATTGCACCAGATCAAGAACCTGTCACAAAAGAATAAATTACATCTGTTAATAGCTGAGAATACATTTTATATTTACTTGGAGGTGTAAGTCTGTAATCATAATGCAAAGGTGTTTTTTTTTCATAAGGGTTGTTCAAAAGTCAAATGATTTGAAATGATTCTCAATAGCGATCCATAAATTTGAAAAGAATGAACTTGTGAGGTTCCTAATAGTAAATCAAATAATTCTCTATAAGACTGAATCAGTTCAAATCATCTGAAAATTGCCAAGAGTTGTGTACCATAATATATGGATAGTCACTCATAGATCGGTATCTTCTTAAAATTCCTGATCTAGCTGTTATCCAAAGGACCCACCATTTCTAACTTTTCCAAACAAAGACCCACCATTTTCATTATTTGGCTCAAACTTTGATAGTCACAATAACTGAAGCCAGAATATTAAGGGATTTATTAATTTTTAATCACCTGGAAACACCCATGTTGTACTAGACTCTCACTGAAAGACCCCATAATCTTTGACCTGTCACTATAGCACTACCTATTCTTCAAAAGACCTCTTATATCTTAGGTACTAATTAGTGACATTTGTATTTCAAGTAACATCCCCCTACCCCAGGATGGAGTCTTTGATATTGCATACACCACATTAATAAATGATCAGAAGTTTTCATTAAAATATGTGATGACTCGATCGCCCCGAAAAGGGGGACTTTGCGACAGAACACTTTTCGAGAAACTGATGAAAATAAAGAAAATAATAAGAATTTCCAGCAAATTTTTCTGAAAATTTGATCGCCTTGATCAATTTCAACAAGTAAGGTGTCATTTTAAAGCTTAGAAAATACTATAACAGATGAAATGATAAAATCAAAATTGATGTCATCTGCAAAGTCCCCCCTTTCGGGGTGAGCCATCACATATGTGTGAAATGTCTGTGTGTCATTTTAGCAAGACCTCTCCTACCTGTCCATCGGTGCCAACAAGACCACCGCATTCATCCAGCAGTTCAGACATATCATAATAAGCATTGAATTCCCACAGGCAAGCTTCAAGGTCCAAATTCCTGTAGAATCTCAGAGTGCTAGCGCCACGCAGATCCTGGTTGAATTGGTATGGCACCACCTCACCGATAACATTGGGGTTCTTGGTTTCTTCTGAGATGAAGCCAAACTCTGTCGGGAGTTCATTGTAGTCCAGCAAGTTGGAGCATCTGTGTGTTCCTACTCGGAGGCCATCTGGGCTGAGGGCAAACTCAAAGTTGGACAGTTGTCTGGTGGAGATGACTGGAAGCATACCATCTGTGGGGATTGACAAAGAAGCATTGTTTCATTGGATGAGTTTGTCAACATTTTGAAAGAACTAGTCTGTCTTTTAAAAAACATCTTGGAGCCCTGTTGAAGATATAAGCTTCCTTTTGCTTACTTGGTTCCAAGTACCAAGTTGGGTTTCCTTGGCGAAAGCCTAAACAAGGTGATTTTTTTTTTCATTTATTAATTTGCATCAATTTCTACCTTCAAGCATTATATCTTAAACTTACCAACATGAGGCATGGTGACAGTGAGCTTAATCTTATTGGGGTGTTCAGGATCAGCGGGCCCAGTATACCTCAGCCTGGCATTGTATGGCTCAGCGCCGATGGCATCGGCATTCCTCGGTAGACACATGCCATCTTCAGTGCTGATGGTGACTGCTTGCGAGTAGTGTTCACGGCCTGGGTCTCCTTGGTTACTCACGGCACGAGCCACACATTGGACACGGGAGCCAGGGCCATAATAGATGCTGTCGAGGGTTACCTAGGATTAGGATATTGAAAAGAAGATTGATGATTAAAAAATATATTACCTATGGATCAATTCCTTATCTTATTTTGTACCTTTTGCATAAAATAATTTCAAAATTTTCGTCACCACATACTGTGAAAGTTAATAGGGAGGGGCACATTTTTATCGGTAGGAATATGGGGGTCAAGGGAACTATAACTTAAACAAAAGACTTTGGGAACTAAAAATTATGCTTGAAATGGAATTCTACGAGGTATCAGGTATAAAATGTGAAATGGGAGTAATTGGAGTCACTTGGGAAGAACCACCATCCCCATGGCCCCCTAAAAAATTTTGTTACTTAATTTTTACATTTTTGCTAGGCAGACATACCATATGAGTACTGGTAAAGAATGTATTACTGTTGATCTCCTTCAGGGGGTATGTGACGCCACTAGAAGTGGTTGGTGCGGCTACCATCCAACGGAATTCAGTCAGTGTGTCGTTGACGTTCTCAGAATCGCAGATCTGGCCAGTGGTTGAGTATTCTGGATGTTTGGGGTTGCATGGCTGAAAAGAAGGAACAGAAAATCATATATTTATAAAATATACAAATTAGTGTGCAAATGTAGCATCATCAGTCCATTTACGGCAAACAAAATATGTCTAAGAAGCAAATTGACATCAACATACCCTTTAAGACAATGCTTTCTGCATAACAGACTTACTTTCCTTCTAAAGGAGAAACTCTTTATCACACCTTAATACTAAGAAAGACCTTCAGGCAACGTTGGAGGAAATTTCTATGTGAAATAAAACTTAAATAAGCAATATTTAGACCAGCTTCAAATATCAGGTTACAATAGGTGTTTTCCCTTATCATCTTTTATCATATTCTCAAATTATGCTATGTGATGTTCAGTACATTGTATCTACTGGCAGTTAATGTTGTTGCTGCTGTTAATCATTATTCTAATAAAACATTTATTTTTATGATTGATCAATTCAATAATCGTTTTCAAAAAGAACCGTAATACTTACTGTTACACAGACAAGTGGGTATCCACGTGGTGGGTATGTTGTAGCACCGTCAATGTTGTCGTAATTCAAGAGAGACACAACAACGGGGGTTGATGGGAAGGTTACTCCGGTAATCTGGCCTTCCTGTTCGATGTACACAAGAGCACGGTTCATCTAGAATAAAGAAAAAGATATATCAGTATAGACCTACTTAAAATAATTAAAAACAGAACAAACTTTGTCACTTTGACATAGTTGTTCAGCTTTTCTGGTTTCCATGGATACTATATATTTCAGGAAAGGGTAAAAATGTGTGACAAAGATCGGGCATTTGATAAGAAATTTTTATTTGTTTTTTTTACAAGAACAGATCTGTGAGTTTTCACACAATTAATTTTCATCCCTTCCTACATCGGAGTTAGTCTCTCATACGGCTTGAGCCCTGCAAGAACTGATTGTATACAGGATGTTTCAATCATGAGATCTTCATCACTGATACTATGGTTTGCAAATGGTCCAAGAGGATTCATTTAGTGGAAGCACTAAATTTCATGTGGGCAAGCAATCTGCATCAACATTATCACACAGGGTCAATTTATACTTAGCCTCATTACCAAACATTTTGCTGTGACGTCAAACTATGGGCAGTCATAGGTGTCAACAAGAGAGGGGTGTCTACAAAATTGATAAGGGTGACTATTACAATGAAAAAGGTGTCTAAATTACGGCAAAGGGTATGTAAAACCCATAACGATGTCTAAACCAAAAATCAATATGTAACCCAAAATGGCATTAGAAAAGGTGTCTAAAACAACCCATATAGTTTGATATCAAAACAAAATGTTTGGTAGCAAAAAATTTATTTGGAGGCCCGAGTATAGTTTGACCCATACAGGTAATTTTTAAATGGGGGTCGAGATCAGGGTTGCCAGATCATGGACGCAAATCAATACAAAATTCTGAAAAACCTGTAGATGTAAACCCCTTTTTCGGTTTTGAATTTTGATTTCAATCTCAGAAAAGATGAATAAAACCATCAAATGCATTTTTAGAAATTACATTGATTACATTAAAAAGGTGCTACTTTAAGTTTCAAGAAGTGATAGCAGCACTTTTATCAACAAAATTTTGCAAACAAAAACAGAGAAGTCTCCTAATCAATTAAGTATGACAAGGAAGCTGATCTATTTCTAATACAAAATGTCAGCTTCATTTACATGTAACATGTCAAGTGGATTTGATCAGGGTGTAGTCTAGACTCCAAGACTGGAAGTGACATTACCAAACTTCTTGTTTGAATCTGGTTTCTCAGTATTATAAAGATGTAATGCAATGCTTGCAAAAACACATATTTGATGCTGTTTTTGTCACCTCAAAACTGTGGAGGTCAGCTCCCCCTCTCCCCCTCCCCCTCCACAGCATCACATCACCGCTATGGTTTTTACCTTCAAAGATTACTTCAATTTTAAAATCTTGACACCCAAATTATTTGTCCCACAACACAAGAAAGATACAAACAAGCTTCCATTTTGTCAACTGACATCATCAAGTTTTAAGAATATTCCACAAATTCATTCCATTGAGACTCATAAATTCAATATATTATACTTTTAAATGGGATTACAGCTAATTGTTGTTGATTTATTAAATACTAACATGTATTAAAACATGCTGGGAGAAATATTAACTTTTAAAATTTAATCCAAAACATACTCAAACCATCCTAAATAAACCACACTTTATCAATGCAATAAAATAAAATTCCAAAGAAACAGAAGTTATTGCTAATATCCTATTTTCACAAAATTTGATGGTTCATGCTCTTTCTCACATCATTATGAGTTTCTTGGATAAAACCCAGAAAATACATGGACAAATTTATCATCATTTCTGACAGAAAACCTGTCTGGGACATCAAAGATTTTCCAAGACTTTGCATGACAATATCTATATCTTTTATCTGCATACTCATTTATGACATCACTAACACAAAAAGAGCTTTCCTCCTTTCTCCAGAAATGGAAAACCACATTTCCCTGGATTCACAAAACTTTCAAGATGACACATCTTTTAATCTTTTATTTGAAACAAAAGCTGATTGAAATCACTCCAAATGTAGGGAAAGGCAAACCCAACAAAAACTAGTCTTACGTGATTGATATACAAATGACTTCAGCCATAAAATGACATAAATTGTGCATTATGATATCCAAATGTGTCGTCGCACACGGAAAAGTACAAAGTTGCAGATATTGCCGGCTGAAGTTGAGAATAACTGATAAATGTTAGAGGTAGATTTTGAGATCTAATAATATATGTTGGTTCTTTAAAGTGTATGTTAATGTTTTCAACAAATCAGTTCTGTTTAATATGAAAAAGTGTTAAAAATATGTAAATTCCTAGATTTTATGACATGACAATGTCAGCTCCATTTTTTGCTCAAAAATATCTCTGGGACAGTCAGCTAAGCAAAAACACTTCCATTTTCAATCACTTCTGGCTATTCTAATAAATATTTATTTTTATGATTGATAAATTTCAATAATCATTTTCAAAAAGAACCGTAATACTTACTGTTACACAGACAAGTGGGTATCCACGTGGTGGGTATGTCGTAGCACCGTCAATGTTGTCGTAATTCAAGAGGGACACAACAACAGGGGTTGATGGGAAGGTAACTCCGGTAATCTGGCCTTCCTGTTCGATGTACACGAGAGCACGGTTCATCTAGAAAAAACAGAAAAGATATATCAGTATAGACCTAGTTAAAATAATTAAAAACAAAACAAACTATGTCACTTTGACATTTACAGTTGTTCAGTTTATCTGGTTGCCATGGATACTTTATATTTCAGGAAAGAGTACAAATGTGTTACAAAGATCAGGCCAGGAAATTTCACCAGATTAGATATTTTAGTTTTTATACACGTCAATTTCCATCCCTTCCTATGCAATTTCATTCTCAGAAAAGATATATAAAAACCATCAAATGCATCTTGATATATCCAAGTATAAAAAGGTGCTACTTTAAGTTTCAAGAAGTGATAGCATCACTTTTATCAACAAAACTGAGCAAACAAAAACAGAGAAGTCTCCTAATCAATTTGGTATGACAAGGAAACTGATCTATTTCTAATACAAAATGTCAGCTTCATTTACATGAAACCTGTCAAGTGGATTTGATCAGGGTGTAGTCTAGACTCCAAGACTGGAAGTGACATTACCAAACTTCTTGTTTGAATCTGGTTTCTCAGTATTATAAAGACATAATGCAATGCTTGCAAAAACACATATTTGATGCTGTTTTTGTCATCTCAAAACTGACTACCAGATGGGAGTGGAGGTCTGCTCCCCCTCTCCCCCTCCCCCTCCCCAGCATAGCACCACCGCTATGGTTTTTACCTTTAAATATTACTTCAATTTCAAAATCTTGACACCCAAATTATTTGTCCCACAACACAAGAAAGATACAAACAAGCTTCCATTTTGTCAACTGACATCATCAAGTTTTAAGAATATTCCACAAATTCATTCCATTGGGACTCATGAATTCAATATATTATACTTTTAAACGGGATTACAGCTAATTGTTGTTGATTTATTAAATACTAACATGTATTAAAACATGCTGGGAGAAATATTAACTTTTAAAATTTAATCCAAAACATACTCAAACCATCCTAAATAAACCACACTTTATCAATGCAATAAAATATAATTCCAAAGAAACAGAAGTTATTGCTAATATCCTATTTTCACAAAATTTGATGGTTCATGCTCTTTCTCACATCATTACGAGTTTCTTGGATAAAACCCAGAAAATACATGGACAAATTTATCATCATTTCTGACAGAAACTGTCTGGGACATCCAAGATTTTCCAAGACTTAGTGTGACAATATCTACAATGTATATCTTTTATCTGTATACTCTTTCATGACATCACTAAAACAAAAAGAGCTTTCCTCCTTTCTCCAGAAATGGAAAACCACATTTCCCTGGATTCACAAAACTTTCAAGATGACACATCTTTTAATATTTGATTTGAAACAAAAGCTGATTGAAATCACTCCAAATGTAGGGAAAGGCAAACCCAACACAAACTAGTCTTACGTGATTGATATACAAATGACTTCAGCCATAAAATGACATAAATTGTGCATTATGATATCCAAATGTGTCGTCGCACACGGAAAAGTACAAAGTTGCAGATATTGCCGGCTGAAGTTGAGAATAACTGATAAATGTTAGAGGTAGATTTTGAGATCTAATAATATATGTTGGTTCTTTAAAGTGTATGTTAATGTTTTCAACAAATCAGTTCTGTTTAATATGAAAAAGTGTTAAAAATATGTAAATTCCTAGATTTTATGACATGACAATGTCAGCTCCATTTTTTGCTCAAAAATATCTCTGGGACAGTCAGCTAAGCAAAAACACTTCCATTTTCAATCACTTCTGGCTAAAACTTGGAATTAGCATTTTTCTGTGTTTTGAACATTCAAAAGATTATAATCTGTAAAACTTGTCTGCTTAATTTGGTTGAAATCTGATATCAAAAAACGCCAGTTATGGACTTTTGAAGTGGTACTTGTAATTTCAATAATCCATCAGCAATGTAATAGTCTTCATTAAATATTCTGAATTTCAAACCCGGCTCTTCATCGATACCAATTCTCAATTTTGACTTTTGGACCGAAAATGTACCTTTCAATGTGTGGCATCACAAATATGAAAAAAATAATCCTAAAAATATTAAAGAGATTGATATTTCATAATACATGTAAAATGAAAATAAATATTTCATAAACCACTTTTGTTCCTCGAGGCCATTATCGGAAACAGACAGAGAGTCAGACATGAACTGTATTTATCCAGATCTGCCTGTAAGACAGTTCATATTTCCGAAAGACAAGGAAGTCAATGACAAGGACTGTCTAATACAGATGTCCTATAAATAGGTTTCTAGGATGAAATATGCCATTTGTCTCTCTGAGTAACGTAACAAAGTATATATGATGTTTCTCGTTTGAGAACCCCAAACTCATGTCAAGCCTCCAATCTTTAACAAACATTTATTTAAGACATTTTAGATCTTTTGGTTATGTGCCTGCACCATGGAATGCCCATTATCAATCAATGCTCATCTGTACTTAAGCAATCATGTTCTCATCCAACCCCCCATCCTGCACTGCCCTCCAACCCCCCAACCCCTATCCTGCACTGCTCTCCAGGACTTATTCCCATTGCTATTAGCCTATTAGTCAGTTCAAGCGTAATCTGAAGACTTCATTTTTGAGGACTATTTATGAGTGACTGCAAGTGAAATTACCTATAACTTAACCATATTTTTTCTTCTATTGTACATGATTCTGTATGTGTAGTTGTAAGAACTTGTATTTATATGTATAGTTTTAAGGTTTCAAGTTGTTACAAGTATGCACAACGCTCAGTGGCTTCTTTGTAAAGAGCGCTCAAAAATGTCATCGATCACTACCCACCTGTACTTCAGCAATCATGTTCTCATCCATAGTGATGTGGACTGTGAAAGCTTCTCTCATCTCGTTTCTTTCATCATCTGGGAGGACTTCAATCTCAATGATCTGCTCAGTTACATTCCAGCCAAAAGTAATTCCTACAAAGTGCAATCAAAAGTCATTTTATAACAAAAATCAAATTAACAAAGTCAGCCTAAAATGTATGCTGTCAAGAATAACCCTACATGTAACACTTTCATATCTGACCCCTCACATGAACACTTCTTCCATTATAATTTAAAGCTGACCATTCCCTTGCAGGGGTTAAATCATTTCAACAAATCAAGCAGTTGTATTGGTATAAAATGTACATCTCTATTGTTCTAAAATGTCTGTTTTACTTGGGTTCTAATGTAGAAAAAATATACTAGTAGACCTATTGCAAATAGAGGCAGCATTCAGGTCAAATTCCCCAAGAAAAAGATATGTATTTTCATATCATTTTAAGATTTCACAGAAACAGGGAAGAATGAAATTGGATGCATATACAGATAATTTATCATTCGATTATCACTGATTTCAACACATTTATGAGTTTCATTTCCTCCAGAGATATCAAAATACTCTTTACTCACATATTTCAAAGAATTTCAGTGAATCAAAGGATGTCAAATTAAAGCCTAAACCATTGTTTAATGACAGTCTACTGTAACAGTTGATGCCCTTCCCACCACTAATCCAGACAGTTGATTTATTTCCCCAGACTTTTTCTACTCCAATTAAGTCAACTTTGCACCTCCCTTTCCATTAGTGTCGCATTATCAATACAGCCAGTGTTTCCAGAAAGTTTTCATAACTTGACAGATACCCCGGGCTGATACCCATACCTTTGCCAACTCTGTATCAACTTTTCATCTTTTATCCTTCCAATGTAAACTCAGTCAAATTATGCGCTAGTATGAAGTGTCCCCTTTGATAGCTTGAATAGATAAAGAGCCCAATTGTGTGTTTTGTCTGAATCAAGAGCATTCTTGGCATCACTCTTCACATTGACAGGAATGCATTCATCACCCAACAAATGTTGAGCCTATACCTCACTGAAAATGAGCCACAAAGATCACAACTAATGTTTTGTTTTGTTTACCTATGACTCGAAAGTCAAAACATCACCCCGCTGTGTGAATGAGGACATAACGTTGCTCTATTGTCTGCCAGAGGAGTCAAGAGACCCTTTCTTACTTCAGGGATTTGAACTAATACCCTAAATAGATTTAGCTAGGAGATTAGGTCGTAAGTACTTTTCATGCACTTCAAATAATTAGTCTGACAAGTTAATGACATACTAATTACGAAGTATAATAAAACTTATCCTTATTCTTTGATCAACGTTCACAAGCCTGCGAATGAAAAGTGATGTAGAAAGGCCTTAATAGAGATTTTTCCTACAGAACTCCCCAAATGTGCACACACCATTCAACCATATATCTTGATATTTAATTAGAGGCAAATTGAGGATATTATTCGAACTGTTAACCTGTTACTCAAAGTTAAAATGTATGTCAAGTGTCGATCAAAGTCATATGGTAATAATATTAAGGTCCCTGTTGTTTTTTAAAATACTGTCAACAAGCGGTTACTTCAGCATCCTTTTCTACTTACGCCTTGTATTCTATTCAACTAAGAAAGATTCTGTAGGCATTCCTTTGACATGCTCAAATTTCCTTCGGTGTGATCCATGTCATAATTGTCAAAACATCTTATCAAATTCTAGTATCCAGTAGGCAATTCTAAGCAATATAGGGGGTCATGATAGGTTAGTTCTGAACACACCCTGTTCTGTACATGCATCAGATTCAATTTTTATCGAAATATGATTTTTGAGTAAGTCAACAGGGGCATGCTTTACCAAAATATTGTCAAACAGTTAAAATGAACTAAAAATGAAAAGTACTTTAAAGATAGGGACAAATGATAAGTACTTTAAAGATAGGGACATAAAATTTGGTATGCCAAAACGTAGTATGTTGTGCTGAATGCCGACTTGAAGACTGCCCTTTGTCAAATGTACTTTCAAGTACATGTGCCCTGATTGCCATAAATCTATAGCTTTCAATATAAGCTTTGTCATGTGTGTGTCATATTTTTAGCCTTTGTTGTGTAAGTTGTGATCCTCTTAACCTACTGACTCATCGTCCTGAGTGTTCAACCCTTACATCAAAATTGCCATTTCTTTTCTTTGTATTCCTCATTTCTGAGGTAGCTTATCAGACCCTCATAATCCACATATCAGGAATACAGGATATAATATAGAACTGTTGAGTCTAATACATTTCCAAAACTTATCAAAATGTCTTCCTGATCACATCCCTTTATGGGTTGCACAACTTTCAAAAAATTAGAAAAGAAATGTGAACTAGACTGACTTAAGTGGGTCAGATATAAAAAATACTCTGGTGTATGTCTCCCTAAAGTTTATGCTTTATGCTTCCTCCGGAATATGCACTATTCATCTTCCTGCCTGACCAAAGTCATATCTTGACTTTAATTCGATTTTACTAAAGAAAACTACAGTTATAACCTACTTTAAATAATAATTTATCTATTTGAATTTTGTGAGTATGAAATTGGTCTTTGTCAGTTATTAGCTATTACACGTCGTCTTCTACAGCAGATTAAGTATGCTTGTCAGAAGTACTGATATAATTTTATAAAACTTTGGGGCTTGATTTGATACTTTGGTCAAATGAAAGATTTCTATACATTATGGTCATACTCAATCAAAATTTTGAGCCACAACAGGTTGTCCGGTTACCCATCATGCAATCCAAGAGAAGATATCATGTGTATCGATCCCATCATGCATTGCTTCCTATGCGAAATTTTGTACAGGAAGTCATGTGAGTAGTTAGTGATGAAATATGCCCAAAATGTATAATTACAACAATTAACTCTGATTTAGGGACATTTCATCACTAACTACTCACATGATTTTCGATACAAATAATCCCATGAAGCAATGCATGATGGGATACAAACTACATCTTCTCTTATGCAATCCCATTTGGCTTCGGGTTGACAGACCCATAAGCACCATGTATGACCCCGAGTAGCACCGCATCCAACTGCTCAGGTTGAACAATGCAACATTACATATTTCCTGACCTGGGTGATAATCATACACTCTCCATTTTCTTGATATCATATCTAAATTCACAAAGTTACTGTGTCAGTAAACATCCTTGCATTGTTTACATGTAAAACCACATTTGCCTCCACTTCTGGTTCCTGAACCACATTTCCAACGTTTGTATAAAGTAATTTGGGGTTTACCTTTAGTTCATTGGTCTAGACAAACAAACTTACTCCTCATTCATCAAATTCAATATTTGCAACTCTGAGTATCTCAACACAAACCCTGCTTAATTGTGTATACTTTGATCCTCAATTGATACCATTATAGTACTATATTATCTTAGTCAAAGACCCTAGCCCTTGGCATATTCTACCAAGCCTACCAAGACTTGTTTCAAAATCACAATTTTTTTTAAATGCAATATCCTGACCATGAGCTCGTTTCCAATCATTTGGAAGGTATACTGACTTACAGGTGCTGATTTCCTTTTAATTCCTTTAAATACTTAAGGGGCGCACCATTAGATTTCCAGGGAGGGGCAGCTGGAAGTTGGGTTCGGGGTTGATTTGTTTTTTTCATGCCGCATTCAAGGGGGAATTTTTTCTTCTGCTTGTGGAGGGGGATTATTTTTTTTTAAATCTTCCTGCTCCCCGCCTGGAAATCTAATGGTACGCTATTATATCAATTACAGTCTACACCTTTGATACAAAGAAACTGAAAAATTTAAATATGGCTAAATTTTAAGAAAACAATGACTAGATTTTGAGAAAACCAGGCCAGACTTACTTCTTGACAATGGGTTGTAGTCCAGACCACTCTTGGCAGATCCGTCCTTGGTGTGCACTCTGACAATGGAAGTCTGTGAAGAGTCTCCCATTCTGATGATAGGGATGCGGACGATGGACACACCATCTGGGTCAGTTGGCTCATCAATACTGAACTTGGTCTGGGGGAACTTGATGATTGGTTCTGAAAGACAAATGGTAGTACATTAATTTGTGTATTGTCTGTTGAATAAGGATTCATCAAACCAGACTTACGGTTTTCAACCCATCTTGTAAACCATGTGCATCACGATTAAAATTTAGAAACATGTTAAGAAATCAAATGTCTAGAACCAAAAGATCCCACACTTTTTGTGGAATATTGATCAAAGAAGGAAATCATTCATTTCAGATACATGTAAATACTAATACTGGCATTACTGGCTTAAACATTATATTACGACCAAGTTATGTTTCTAAAGATTGCTTAAATATCAAGATGGGGTATGTCCACAGTTATAAGATTATTTTTTTAATTGCAATATATTTCTTTTAATGTTACGAAAGGTCGAGCACCAAACATGCTTGATGAAAAAAATTAACGTAACACATTTGGCATAAGAGTTGAAATATCTTACTGTTTAAAGAATGAACTAATAATTCTTCAACATTATTCTAATAAAGAGGCAATAAATTCACTCTCCTTAAACAATGATGTTAAACTATGAAGGCCTTTGACTGATAAGCTTACTGCCACCAATATTTTAGATACCCTAAATATTCAACTTGGAATTTTCCTTTTCTTTTGCCTTAGTATTTCTTTTGGGTGACTTTTAAAGTCAATTTAAAATGACATAATTTTCATTACACAGATGTCATTTAGGCTTTGTAACCACCCAATAAGGCCCCAAATAACAGATTTGGCAACACTATGACCTCAAGCTTTCTGGTACTTACTGTCTCCTTCATCACAGACATTGATGGTGGTCTCATTCAGATCTCCTACCATAGCTGACACACCGGTATCAGTTCTTGGATGGTTCAGGACTAGACGGAACTGCTCATTACCAGGCTCATACAGGTTATCATTCATCATCAGCACGGTGCATTCCTTCTGGCGCTCACCTGCGGGTGGTGGAAATGTGTCATGTTAATTAAATTAATGCACTTCATCCAGAAGAATAAGAAATGCTCAAAGCATGACCAGTTGATTTTCAGGCTCAAACCCATCCAATTTTACCGTAAAATTTCCAAAATTGCCTAAATCTAAAACACCTTCACTGTTTAAGTGTAAAAGTTCATGTATTCATCTTTGATTTGGCTACTTTTTTGTCTGACTTAGCTGAGTGAGGTGAAATTGTGAGTTATATTTGGTGGGACACAAACGGTAGAGATACTCCAAACATTTCTAACATCACCAAATCGTTAACAAAGTTACTCATGGGTAACAAAATTACAAGCATGAGTTGTTAGACACACCTGATAGAGAAGCCCCGGGGCCTATGACTAGTGTGGCAATGTGGTCCCACTAAAGAGAAGCCTCAGGTCTTCCGACTGGTGTCCAAGTGAGGCGACACTTGATCTTGCACTTGTCATTACCCAGTTGTTCTTGTTGTTGTTTGCAACTAATTTCTAATTAACTCAATCAACTCTTATAGGTCTTGACCTTCACATTGGTAAACAGCTTGAAAACAAATTGTCTGGGAGGAACCAACTTAACAGCTTCCTTACAGAGCAATATAGGAGATTAAAATCAAGTATGAAAATCCACCCCATCTAAAGCCATTGTTTGTTTGTTGATTTGAACAGTTCACTTACCAGGCAAGAAAGTGATAATGGAAGCTTCAGTGTTGGGTCTCTCATCGTAATCCATCATGACCTGGGCTGATCCTTGACGTGTGTAGCATCTCACTGTGCTCTGGATGGACAGATCTCCGCTACGTACTACAATGGCACTCACTGTCAGATCATTCTCACAGATGTCATAGCTGGGGTTACGGAACTGAACCTTGGGTACTGTGATAAAAATGGAATAAAGGATGATAAGTAATGAGTTGTACTTGAACAATAGAAATGTTATTCTCTTAATTCTGTGTCACAGAAAAATAATGGAATAAAAGGATAAGTGATATGTTTTACTTGACCTAAAAAATATTATTTTCTTAATTTTGTTTTCACCAAATTAGCAGAGCAGGGATTTGAACTGGTTGAAAATAAATTTGGTATTATAATATGTCAATTTAATAAAATTATACAAAAGATATTAAAAATTAACAAAATGATGATTTGGAACTCCTGTGTTCTCAAGAATGGTAATTAAAAATCAGCCTCATTTAATTAGATCATATTGAAGTTTTGAATTAATTGATGTCATCTCTTGAGTATTTCTCTATGGGCTTTGATCTCATGTACCTTCTTATAATTAACTGAATATAACAAGAAGCCTCTTGTTGATGAATAAAGCAAATTTTGACAAATCTGAAAGCCAAAACAATACTTACAATCAGAGATGGTGTCATTGATGGTGACGACGGTTCTTGCTGGAGCACCAAGGACAGCATTCATAGGCATAGTCAGCACCAGCTCAAAGGTTTCTGGACCTTCCAAGATTGGTTGGCCTAAATCATCCAAGATGTAGACACGCACAGTCTGCATGGTGACTCCGGGGGCAAAGTCCAAGTTGCGGCTGATTCCGGCATAGTCCTCACCAGCTGGAAAATTCAAAAAAAAAATTGTTTAGGTACGCCATATTAAATGAGTAATTATTCTCCATACAGATATCCGGATAATGACAATCTGGATTAAGGTCAGGGATTGAAATAACGATCAGTGATAATGGAAGCGTTAGTATCTGTATTTGATTGAGAACCAGAAATATATTGTTCTTTTTACAAAGCTTGACTATTCTGAGACTTTATTAGAGCACAAAAATCCTTTGACGTTATACTACACACACACAAAAACACCAAAGCGAGTCATTTGACTCACTTGAGCCATAATGTCAGTACAGACAAAATGACTCACTTTTCAGTTTTTGAGTGTAAGTTTCAAATGGATGGGTCAATGGGAGTTTCTTTATTTTGTTTAACTGATTTTTTACTATGATTTAGTGCCTAGCTATTTCAAGATGATGTTCAATATTCAAATTGGTCCTGACAAATCATGTCTAATTGAATAACCTTTCTTTTTCAATGAATATTAAAGAAGCTTCCCATATCAATGAGATAGGACGTCTGCAGAAATGGTGAAGAAACATGATTTTTGCTCACAGTTGCATTTCATCAATGTCAATGTTGTCCAACATAGGGCACCTGTACTTCAAGAGGCTATATTTATATCATCATTTCAGCTTACTCAGGATATGGTAATGAACAGTTCAGTCGAGAAGCAATACAATTGGTAAATTTGCAAGATTAGTCACAGATTACGAATGATTGCAATAGTTATTAACTTATCTGTTGAAGGTTCATCAATTGTCCCTGTTTTGCCAGGCAGTATACGTGCACATCACTTCAGGAACTAAGTTGTATGTTTTGAAAATCCCCCTCCCCCATCTGAATATTGCATAGAAAGACACGGTTAAAAGCGGGGGTTTTGAAAGCACAGTCCCCGAACAAAGTGAGCTGCGCATGCAATACTGCTGGGCCAAACACTAACAGAAGTCAACTAGTCTATAGATCTGGTTGCCCTTTACATAAAAATCAATTTCACTCTATATGTACGTTCATATATGTTAAAACCAAATTTTCAGGAAATATGAGGAGACGTGTATTTCAATGACATAGAAGTCATGTCCTCTCATGAATGTGGTTCAAATTTAGGAAACAGGTAAAAAGGGCATTTATAATTATGACATATTGCACGTACAGTAAGATTTAGACTTTAATGAGGCATGCACATTTTCCCAAAACATTTTCAAAATAGTACCACTTTATAAACATGGTATAACATCAAAAACCCAGACTATGGTGCGAACTTGTGACCCTGCTTATTACACTTCACTTAAAATGTTATCGTTGAATTCAATGAAATCCCTTTTTTCAAAAAGAAGCCATATATAATAGCAGTAGGCTGCAAAAAAGATTTCTTTTCTTTGCCTGATCACTATGATCTCACCACCGTACTATTTTATAAGTTAATCCTGTCGGGATAAAGGGCTCCCCCTTGTGACAACACAGAGTAACTAGCACTGATAGACATGACTACACATGTGAAGCATAGTTTCACACTTCTAGGTATGCTAGAACTTTGATCTATGTTTTGTGTCCGTGGATTGAACCAAAGAGAAGACTGGTATTAATTAGGTATAGGCCTAACTATTATTTTTCATGGTATAATGTTTGATTTGTCAAAAAAGTCGATACAATTGATCTGAAAATCTGTGTACTATGATATGCAGACTGGTGATATGAATACAAATCTTTATAGAAAACTGGATTTGAAAAGTGTTTGCTTAATATGAAGAACTTTAAATTCAATGGCCACCTATCGAGAGTAAAAAACTAGCCCTGGTCCAGTTGTATGGATGAGCCAAAATATGTAAAACTGGTTCAGGTTTCTAAAGCTTCTCTTTTTTCTCCCATCAAGCCTACAGGTAGGGAAGCCAGGCTGCTTGGCTAGACCAAAGTATTTGACTCCAAAAGTATGACAAACTTAGTTCCAAAATTGGTTCCAGTTTCAAAAGCTTTTCTCTTTCTTCTCCCCAAATAAAAGAAAAAAGATACCAAATATTCTTGCTTAGGTGTGTTTTCCTGAATAAATAGAAATTACCCTCTATGGCATTCCCAGGCCCCATATACCAATCATAAAGAGCCAAACCGTTTATCTAGCTTTAAAAAAAAATCATAAGATTTTGGCAACACAACAATGAAACCATTTAAACAAACCCTTGGGAATACAAATACTGCCTAATGCATTCTGACATTCGGTGTAGGCCTACATGTTAAAATAAACACGCCTCAGGGTTTAATGTATCAACTAACATTTCTATGGAGACTGCGATACATTATCCCACATTGAGTAGGCCTAAGAGGAACGTAAAATGACCTAGAGTTACTTTGTATACATTAATGTTACCAGTTTTCAGTCACCGTATATTGACATTAAGATGAATGAGCACTTCGTATAGGCAATTCACCTTACCGCACAGTACTCCTTAAATCGTTACAATAGCTTTCTTTGTGAAGACATGACTCTAGGGCAAAAAGGCTACATCCTGAAAAAGCTTAAAATTATCAACAATTAGAAGTTATTTTAGTCTTTAAAATGAGTTCAAGTAGGTCAGCACTTTCCTTTACTGCAGTAGGCCTAAAATTCTATATATATATTCCAACATCAATCTGTATTGGACCACATCCTAAAATTTGCACATTTCTTGACATGTTTTAATACGACCCGTGGATTGTTGGTTCTTTAATATTGCCACGGTCATTATCATCATCAAAATAGCATCTAGTTCTGGGTAAACACTGATAAATAAACTATATATTGTAATGACAAATGATAACTCTTGTACAAAGAATGCTAATCTTGTTCAAAGAGTCTAGACAATTTATTTCTAAAATTGGCTGGTCATAAAACAAATCCAAATAGACTAAATCACTCCAGGAAGTGAGTCTTATTTATCTAGGTGTCATAATGGCGATCCAGGTAGAGGTGTATTGGACTGAGGCTGACATCATATGGTCATGTCAGGCTGCTCTACACATGACCCGCTACATACATCCTTCCTGGACCCCTTCCTTATATCTCCCTGATGACGTCTGCAGGTTAGCTCGTCTAGTCGGTTTTGTAACAATTTTCGATCCTTGGTGTTGATTAGATATGAACTTTATTTTGTAGACATCAAAACTGAGTTGACCAATAAAATTTCTTGTTCTGTAGCTTGTAATTTGTAGGTTGAACTCATAGCTAGGCTTGATCACCTAAATCATCTAAGGAGGTCATATTGTCAAATCAACTTAAATTCGGCTCTGCAAGTTTTCCTGAAAATCCATTAGCATTTACCATTAGAGCCTTGTATGCCCCCAATCAGAAAAAAAAACACAGGTTGAATAGAGAGAACATAGTTAACTCTTTGCTACAAAGCCTTTGCAGACAATTTTTATTACTCATCATCTATGCCAATGTTCAGAGTGGGATTCTTAACCATCTACTGGAAGGTATGCATAGATCTACTTTTTTCCATGCTCTTTCTGACCAAGATATACATTTCCTCAATGCTCTTTCTAACAAAGACTTACTTTTCCTCCAATGCTTTATCTAACCAAGATCTGCTTTTCCTCAAAGTTCTTTCTAACCAAGATCTACTTTCCCTCAATATCTGTCTAACGAAGATCTACTTTTCCTCAAAGTTCTTTCTAACCAAGATCTACTTTTCCTCAAAGTTTTTTCTAACCAAGATCTACTTTTCCTCAAAGTTCTTTCTACCCAAGATCTTTTTTCCTCAAAGTTCTTTCTAACCAAGATCTTCTTTCCCTCAATATCTGTCTAACGAAGATCTACTTTTCCTCAAAGTTCTTTCTAACCAAGATCTACTTTTCCTCAAAGTTCTTTCTAACCAATATCTTCTTTTCCTCAAAGTT